>KZ271523.1:0-92559 GCA_002249935.1 Onchocerca flexuosa
CATATTGTCTTCTGTTGATCCCAAAAAAAAAAAAAAAAAAAAAACTACTGAAGCTCCTGCCTCTTTTCCAATTTTTTTTCCAATATAACTACAAAAATATGAAGCGGTTCTAAAGCTCTAATTACTGAAAAAAAAAAAATCATGCCTATTTTCAAAATTTCTAAAAGACGATATAATTTGACAATAATTTCTGAAGGAAGTATTTTTCTTTTTTTTACATAAGCTTTCAGAACAATCGAAATATCTAATTCCATTTTCGGTATCTGTACAACAGAATAATTCTTGTTAATAAATTGCAGCAAAAAAAAAAAAAAGAACCAATTCACAAACCCATTATCACAAATTTCATCGATTATCAACATAGCAATATCCATATCATCGATAAGTGCTTTCTTCTCCACATTTTTTCGCAGTACTAGCGAGATCGAATCATAAAGACAGTTAAGAGCCGAGATAAGGACCAATTCATTCTGATCTGCACCACCTATTACGTAGAAAAATAGGTCAACATTGCTTCGATATACGCAAATCATTCCATCTAATAAAATTATTTCAGCTGCAAATGATGAAAAAAATTATACCAGTGATTTAAGATTTGTTTTAGGAAAATGTACAGAATTTTAACAAGCCCCGAAAAGATGTTGGTTAAACAGAGTAATCATTTTAATTGTAAAAAACAAAATTACACTTCTTAAAAGAGATTCCCAACATCAACTATACGAAAGAGTCAACAACAACAATTATGCTGAAACTTTACCATTTGCTTTGCATGTTTTCTGGAACAAGTTTTTCTCGAAAGTTTTTTGCTCCTTCGTACTTGGAAATACTTTGTCATCATAATACTGCAAGAAAAAAAAGTTCCATCTTTGCTAAAAATGTTCCCGTATTTTTATGAAATCAACCGATGCTTCACTTATTTAAATCATTTTTTGATGAAAGATATAGACAACAGGGACAGAGATAAAGATCAGAGACAGCAGCATTCATTGAAAAATACAGTTAACGTTTTATGTGGTTAAAAAGGAAATCAAAAGCTAATAATATTGTACTTGGCTAAATAAAATTAAATGCATTAGTTAGCATACTTTGGCAAGGATACGATTACCATCCTGATCCAATATAGCAATTCCTTTGATGCTGTACAAACAAGTCATTCTCTGCAACGAAAACAAAAAAGATCGACAGAAAAATTTTCTAAATTTTCAATTATTGCTACAATTACTGTACAGCGCAAATTTTCACAAATCTTCGCTCATATTCTAATAATAAAACAATGACTCAGCAAATCTAACAATTTAACAGTATCACAACATTCTTTTATTTCTAGATTTCATCAATCTCAGTCTCCCTCTCCCTCTTTGCTTTTTACAAATGTAGCACCAAAAACAGCCCCAAACAATACGCACTCAACAAAAATTTTGAAATATGAGACCAACCCCCACTCTTACATTTCAATTAAATTTTGTCACGTATTAACGGTACACTGTGACACTATTTTTCATCCCAATAACAATTTGGAACGATCGGACAGAAAAGAAATGTCTTTGCAATGTCGCGTCATACTTTTGAATTTCAAATGGAACTTTGCGGAAATATAGAATTTCGGAATTTATAATGATCATATAAAATGGTATTGGTCAACGAATAAATGAAAGATGCAGCATGAAATTCCCAAATTTCATAGCTCAAACAAGTTTTTTTTAATATATTATTATACTACGTGCAACTTTTCTATGTCTATTATACAAAAATTAAATTATTCAAACCGATTGATCCCATTAAAATCAAAATTTAATACTCACAACATCCAAATATAGCCCGAATTAGTAAGTAATTTACAGGTTCTTTATTACATGTATTTCTTCGAGTTGATTATCTCATTTTTCTTTTTTTTTTTTTTTTTTTTTTTTTTTTTTTTTTTTGGTAATTTTTACCCAAGTTCTCTTCTCAAATCATCATTCTCTTCCTCTCTTGACATTATATTTCAAATTTTGAATATTTTGAAGTGAGCATTTAAATGTGACAGTAAAAAGCAGAAAGAAAAAAAACTATTTTCAAACATTCTCATATATCATTCATAATTCATATAATCTGAAAGTTTAAGTAGCTCACATATTTCAAGGAGGGGATCTCTTGAAAAATAGAATAATCTTTTGAAAATGTAAGCGAATTCAACTTCAGATTCTGGCATGATAAGAGGATAAATTAACTAGAATAATGAATCGGTAAATTAGAATGATTGACTGACTGATTCTTTTTTCTATTGAAAATGAAGAAAAAAAGAATCAATAAATTTACTAATCTATGGCAGCTTTTATCTCTCGATATTTCCTGATTCTGTTTTTTTTTATGTCTCATCTATTTCTCAAAAAAGTAACATTGGAAAGTTTGAAAATTTTTACTTATTCATACTTGTTTCTATTCCCTTCGAAATCATTTTCATGAGAAATGAAGTAGAATGAGCGTGCAACAAATGGCGGATGAAATTGAAATTAGTTGGAATTAAAAGCTGCCATTAAATATTGATATCGCCGTTCTATCCTAAAAAATTTGCAGTTCTTTCGGAAAAATATATATTTAGTTTTGTCAAAATTTCTCAAAGACTTCAAAAAAATAAAATTTTAAGATATATTTTTTAGTTAACGGGATTTTTTAATATGCACACGAAAATTATTATAGACTACATTGTTGTTAGTTCGGATGCTGGACGTATTGTGATTCTGGAGTATAATGCCCAGAAAGTATGTTTCGAAAGAATTCACTGGGAAACATTCGGGAAAACTGGCTATCGGCGAATTGTTGCGGGACAGTTTCTTGATGTTGATCCAAAAGGACATGCTGTTTTGAGTGGTAGGTATTTTGAAGTGCCACATTTCCAAGGGTGAAATTAATTTCGAAATTTTTAAACATATTTTGATTATTCGACAGTTTATGATAATCTGCAAAACTATCTTGTCTGCAAAAATTTTTTGCCAGTATACTATTCCTTCCTGAAAATATTATCCTCTCTCGCATTCCGAAAGAAGTTAAACCTCAAATTTGATTTGAAATTAATTTTGAAATTTTTAAACATATTTTGAATATTCGAAAATTCTTCTAGTGCTGTAAAATTATCTTGCTTGAAAATATTTTTTGCCGATATACTACTACTTTCAGAAAATTCTATAACCTCTCGCATTCGGAAAGAAATTAAATCTCAACTGGTTATAATTTGATTTCGCAACTGATTGCATTAACTTATTTAGCAGAAATTCTGCTCCAACATGTATCAGATGGAGAAAATTTTCCAGCTGCTTGTTTCTATAAACTTAGATCTTCTCAAAACTTTGCCCTTTTGATCTTCGCGTTTTGATCTTATGACCTTTCCACATTTAGATCTTCTCCACTCTTCCGCAGCAGAACATCAGCAACCAAGTGATCTTTTTTGACCCAACAAACATCTCATATTTCTTGACTAAGATTGATTATATTCAAAAGAAGGATAAAGCAGGAGTAAATGGAACTTAGTAATTTTGTTTCTCCTGACTGAAATGAGAGATGGAGCAGAATTGCTCTGTTTTTGTCATATTGATTATGAGATCAAAATAATTCGCATTCATCATAGCTCTTCCATATCTCTGACCGCAGTTAAAACATCCATAGTGATCTGAATTTGATTCCAAGTTAGAATGATGTTATCAAAAAAGACTTAGAAGAACTTTGGAAAAGTTACTGCAATAACAATATCCTCAGATTTGAAGGCAAAAAAATTTGTGAAAACCACAACCAGCATTCCATCCGTTATAACAAATATTTCATTGAATTTGAAATTTCTTCCTGTTATATTTGTTCGGATTTTTGAGATTTAATTTTTATCATTTTTTCGTCTATCATCGCTCAGCAAACATACTCTATCATTGGACTTCAAAGCAACAATTCCAGAACACTGATTTCATTCTTCTTCCACTTCTTGCGTCCTCGTCGCATTGGCGGTGCAACTTATGGTGTACACATTGAGATTAGAAAGGATCGAGCGATTTCTTTAGAATTGCTTCTGCAGCCTGAAAAAAGAGTGGGAAAACTTCTGCTAATTGTCTGCAAGATGAAATAATAGATGCTTACAATAAACGCGGTGGTTGCATTTCAGATGTATGAAGAAAAATATGAAATGACTAGGGCTAATAAAGCCTCTTTCCATTTTAGCTTTTGATGTTAGCCAATTAATAATGAGTTAATTAAGTTAATTTTAGTTAATTAAATATGAAGATTAACATATCTGAATACAGAAATATGGATAGGTATAATGGCTCATATAGATGCTGGTAAGACTACTACAACAGAGCGTATTTTGTTTTGTACTGGTAAACAAAATAGAATTGGCGAAATGCATGATGGTACAGCTTCCATGGATTGGATGGAGGAAGAAAAAGATGGAGTGTGGTATCACAATCAAATTTGCTGCTACAACTTGTTTCTGGAATGGTCATAAAATCAATGCAGTAGATGATATTCCAGGGCAGGTTGACTTTACTATCGAAGTTGAAAGATCCTTGAGGGTTTTGGATGGTGCAGTTGCTGCATTTGCTTGAGCCCATCTGTTGTACAAATTCGCGTAAGGAGACAATTAGAATGAAAGCAGGAATAGTACAGAGATTTCTCCTATATCGATTAGATAGCCTTTTTCTATGTCCTTTGACCTTTGCTGATCACTATTTTCTCGATAATTCTTGCAGTTCTCGAAATCTTTACATTTCTTTACATAATTCTACAGCATATAATAGTTTTTGGATTTTTCTGCATGTAAAGAAATCTTCTAGCTGAAACAATACTATACGCAAAAAGGTTAATGAACAAGCTTGCTTTCTTTTCTAAATATATTCTCTTCTTTGTTTTCAAATATGCTTAAGAGAAAATTTACATATTGGCTTTTAATTAGGGTTTGAAGACTTTGTTTGCTATATCAGCATTACACCAGAGAAGTGAGGAGAGGAGTGATAACTTTCGTTATCTCTGAAAATTGATAGCTCATTTACAATAAATTATTAATACAAATCCCAATATTTCTTCAAATCCCTCATTTATAAATTCATGAAGGATTTTCATTCTCTCCAAATTATATCTCTTCCAAGCAGTGCTATCTTATTGAAGAGATTAGGATGGTGCTTTTATCATAATTATGTAAAATAATATGGGAAGTGGACATCGGTGAGCGCATTCTATAATTGATAATCAGATATGCGCTATAAATCATAAGTAGCCATGATTATATCACATCACCTCCTATCCATCTTCCAGACTATCCCATCCAGAAATCCGAATAATGCTTGATCATACTATGATGTATCTTTTTCCCACATGGGAAATAAGAGAGAGGGAAACCCCGTTGTAGGTTGCATTGTAAATTGTTATCGATTTTCCATCGTTGTAGATATATTGTTCCTCTATTAAGTTCACAAATGTGCGCAAATGGATATCACTAAATTCTCTGTTTCAAAATACATAAATGAAATTAAATCTGTCTTTTTCAAGAAATTTGTTTTTTTGCTAATCATATGATATAAATGCAATTCCAATAGAATTTTGCTGATTTCGAAAGAAAAGTAGTGGATTATACATAACAGAATAAAGGATAAAAGAATCGTTGTGTAGAACGCGAATGGTGTGATCTAATCTCAAGCAAAATGTATAGTGGGACACCGAGAATCGCTTCACGAATTAAGGTTAGCTAACTTTTCAGAACTTTTCATGCACATAACGGGGAATTCAGAAAACATTGTACTGTACTTTTATTACATCATAAATTTTCGGAAGAGATCGTGATTTTTAGGGAGTACGAAATACCGCGGTGATTTTGCTTTCTTCAAATTTTTTTCAAAAAATTCTTAAGAAATTTGGAAATTTTTTTTTCTAATTAGAAATTTTCAAATTGATTATTTAAACCAATAGTCTTCTTTTCGTTCCAATTGTTGATCCATTCATTTTTTATTTCCGCAACTCTAATTTCAATCCCGGCACTTCGAATTATGTCTAAAGAGTTGGGACCGGAAAAAGGCCTGAAAACCTCAACAAAAACGGAATTTAAATAATTTGGAGTACTTCCGAAACTACTCACACTTATAAGGGTTCGTGTGCCGACTGAGCGAAGTTTGAGCATTTGCTGCGGCATCTTTCCAGAAATTTATGCACTGATTGTTGTTGTGTGATGATATGTTTCCGGGGCTGACGTGTTTTTTGGGGAAGCAGGTATGTTCCGAAAACTGCCGGATTACTGGGATGAAGCGGCATATTCCAGAACCTAAGGATTGGTTTTTTCTAAGTTGTGCATCAGAAGAGCGAATTGTTTGAATATACAGAAATATTCCAAAAGTTGATTTCTTGCTTGGATGTATCTTTATATTCAGTAATTTGATGGATTCTATGAATAGGCCAGAGAGATTCCTCAGATATAGCAAAAGTAGCCTATTGAATTTTGAGATGTGGAAGTAATTTCAGTATCGGTTAGACGAGAACCAACGCTCTCGGGAGTTGGAAGCAATGGAAAGCGATGAATACAAGTGTGCTTCTGCTGCCGGTAATTCCACATTTGTCATATGAAATTATGTGTGTTCTTCTATCTTTTCCTGACTATCCATTTTTCTCATTTTTTCATTTATTTGTTGTCTAAACTTCTATATATTCGAATTTTTTTTTTTCTTATTCAAATTGGTTTCTTTTCACTTTATTCGCTATTATGCATTTTTTGGTCGTCATGAGTTTCAGCTCATAAAATCGTTGATTGGTTCCAATTCGTTGTGATTGCTCAATCTTTTCCTTCGACTTTTTTTTCTTTTGTTAGATTCATTAGTTTTCATTGCAGTCGATAATGTAAGCAAGATCTTGAAAAACAATCGCAAATCATCAGTTACTCGACTACTGAATGATACCGCTAAGCGTTTGAAGCATGTTTATCAGCTCTCTCATCCATCGCAGGAAGATCTCACCTACGATCTCTTCAAATGCTCCAAAAAGCCCGAAGAAGCTTCTTTGGGAAAATTACTTTCTGTAAGACATTGCTATTTATTAGTATAAATATGTAGAAAATTTATATTTTGGTAGGAATATCTTAATCGAAGAATATTCCTTTCTAATTTTATCAAGAATATCTTTTTTTCATCACTTTTATTGCTTACATATTTCGAAATTTCTAATAACTTTTGGCTTTTGTTTGCAGGTATTGCGGTCATTCGGTATCCGTGAAGACGACCCTCGGTTAAAACATACGATTGAAAAAATGCGTGAATATGAGTTGCAAATCGAGGATGACTGCGATACCAGACATTGTTTGTTAAACAAGGAACAATTTAAGGAGTTAGCAATCAATTAATATTTTGTTCTATTGTTTCTCAATCCTTATAAAATCGTAAAAGGAACGCGAAGAATGACAGAAAGCTCTATTTTTCACTTAGTAATTTCTGTTTACGAACTTGAATGATTCCTCTCTAATTTTTTGAAATTAAGTTCATCATAAATTCAATGCAGCAAAATGTTATAGTGAACTAAATATTTACAGATGTATTCGACCAAGCATCAATCTGATTGCCCAAACACTTCGCAACGATTTAATTATTCCATGTTGGGGCGAATTCATTGCCAAGATTAAAGAAATTTTTGATGAAGTAGTTTTTCTTATGGTTCATTTCTTTATTTTTTATTATGAAACAATTTCCTCCTTGTCTTACGTTCCAAGTCTTTTTCCTTAAAAAGATGTGGCTCTTCTCTAAAAAGAATTAGCATTAATAGTTTGTTTTGGTCATTTTTGTAAAGTCATTATATCAATAGCATAACTCGTAGAAAATTGGACTTAATACTTTGGAATCTTTTATTCTTTAAATTTTTGATTGATTGATTTCAGTGCGCGCTTATTCATGAAGGCAAAGTAGCAGATTATATTCCTCAATTGGCTAGGGTAGATCCAAAAAAATGGGGTCTCTCGATATGTACAATTGATGGACAACGTATCAGTTATGGTGATGCACGTGTTCCATTTTGTTTTCAATCCATATCAAAGGGTAAGGAATAGGTGAATTAAGATTCACGAACTTTATTTCATACCACCTATTTTTTCATAACTTTGATAGTTAAAGTTTTTAAGGACAACTAAATGTATTTGTTCCAATAACTGATTATTTAATTATTCATCATTTCATACAGCCAGTTTCTCTGCTAGAATTTTCTTTTTCAGCTTTTAATTATGCAATAGTAGCATCTGATTTGGGAGCAGATTTCGTCCACACTTATGTCGGCCATGAACCATCCGGGCGATTATTCAATGAAATATGTCTAGATTGCAACGGTAAGCTTTTGTATTAGCTGATATACTTCAATTTCCTTCAAGTTATTAAGCAGAAATTTGATATTTTTAATAAAACATTTTTTTTTATTTTTTTATTGTTGTTGTAGATTTCACAGTTAGTGATCATTTTACTAAGCTAATTCAGAATTAAAATTTAAAATTTCTTGTGATTCACGTTAACTTCTTTCTGGTAGAACGATTCGGATTGTTTATATTATTGGCTCATACCGAAGTACTAAGGTCTAAAGTTATGCAAATTATTTAACAGGAAAACCACATAATCCTCTAATAAATGCTGGAGCAATTATTGTCACGTCACTGCTGAAAATGGAACATAAAATGGCGGATCGTTATGATTTTGTAGGTTTACTCATGGATATAAAATTCAATTGATCATTCTTTTAAGGAATAATATAATTTATAGGAATAAGTCGCATTCATATTTTTATCCGGCTACTATATTTTCAAAGATATAGGAGATTTATGTTTCTTTACTAAAAACTGAGGTGGAATATTTCTAAACTTAACTTCGGAAAAAATACTGAGCAGAATCATCAGGAATCAGTCAATCATCGAGATGGAATTCTTTAATTCGAAATTTAAACTATATTCAGGTTATTTTCAGGTATTAACTCAGTACAAGAAACTGGCTGGAGGTGGCTACATAGGATTTAATAATGCAACGTAAGTTTTAAACTGTTTATGATATTCATAATTTTAAAGTTTTTCTCTGTAGAGACTTTAGAACTATGCCTTCACTTTACCAATGTAAAAAAAGTAAAATTTCAAAACTTCTTGTCAAATTAAAAAATTTTCTTTTTTGATAAAATATTTTTTAGTTTCCTTTCGGAACGCGATACCGCAGATCGTAATTATGCGCTCTCTTATTACATGAAAGAAAATAATTGTTTTCCTGGTTCAGTATCTCTCCGAGATGAGCTGGATTTTTATTTCCAGCTATGCTCATTAGAAACAACATGTGAAAGTGCTGCAGTAATGGCAGCAACTTTGGCTAACGGAGGTGAGATTTAACATTTGAAATTTATTTTTACTCTTAAATGTCAGCTTTTTGAGCGATTAATTTAAGAACATCGTATTTTTTTTAATTCTATTTTCAAAACACTGAAGAAAGTGCACTGTTTTTTCTTAGGTGTTTGCCCTCTGACCAATGAAATATGCATTAGTGCTCGGCCATGTCGCGATGTTCTTTCATTGATGTACTCATGTGGAATGTACGATTATAGTGGCCAGTTCGCATTTCAGGTAAGTTGAAATATTTTTGTTAAAGAAAAAACTAATATTTGATACATGCAAGTGATATGTAATATTTTGGTGTAACTGCGAATAATACAAGTTTAGGTTGGCTTACCTGCAAAATCTGGTGTCTCGGGAGCAATGATCGTTGTGGTACCAAATTTGATGGGAATTTGTATCTGGTCGCCGCCTTTGGATAAAATGGGTAACAGTGTGCGTGGTGTAAGCTTCTGTAAGGTATATATTTTTCATTACATGTTTACCGGAAAGTTTTATTCTGCTATTACGAAGGAATGTTCAAAAAATTAAGAAATTTTTACCAAGAATTGGAATTTCGTTTTCAGAAAATGATCGAAACTTTCAACTTTCACAACTACGATAGTTTGCTGCATGCAGATACCAAGAAAATAGATCCCCGAAAGCGTGGCATGCCAAATGAATCTGAATTAATTCTCGAAATGATGTTTGCTACGAAGAAAGGCGACATTGATGATGTTCGAAGGTCATATTCAATGGAAAATTTTAATGAAGACAGGAAGACGTTATCGTGTATAGCTGAATGATATATAGTGGTCTCAAATGTCAGCAGTGTGATTGAACTTAAGTGAATTAGCGTTGAAATTTGATATGAAGACTGGCAATTTTCACTTAAGAAATGATGTTGGTAATTCTCAAATCATAATTTTGCGAGAAGAATTACTTAAAATTTTTAGGATGTTTTTGGGTGGTGTCAATTTGAACATGTCAGACTATGATGGTCGTACACCACTGCATCTAGCTGCCTCAGAAGGACAATCGTTAATGGTAGATTTCTTTCTCGACATCGCTCATGTTAATCCACTTGTTAGGGATAGGTTAGTAATAAACACATTAATTATGTTTGAAAAAAATATAGTTAATAAAAATACCTATATCAATCAATAAAAAAATAACTACATGTATAATGGAGCTTTTATGTTGTGAAATTGTTTTAGATTTAAATAAGTGCTTCAAGAAGCGATTTTTATGAAGTTAATGATACAAAATCAAGAAGCCGTTACTTTTGCTTGCCAGAGATCTTGGAAAAATTATTTTCATTATCACGCCTTATCAATTGATTCATAACAAAATTTCAATTAAATTTTGATATTGAACATCTTATCGTTGAGATCACGGTATATTAAATAGGAAATCCAGTAACAGATTATTTTATTACAGATGGAATAGAACTGCTTATGATGATGCTGTCTTGTTTGGATTTACCAAAATTGCAGAAAAAATCAAATCAGCTATGGATAAAATATCTGGTGGATTCGTACCAATGTTAGTTGAAATGAAATTATCAAAAAATTGATACCATTGTTCTTTTATTTATAATAGTATGTTGTAGAACAATTCCACCGGAGAAAGCACAACAACTGTTACCCGAAAATGGTGATGTATTAATTAATTTACCAGAAGAAGCAAATGATTGGGAAGAAGGTTCATGTGTTTTCCAAACTATTTCATTTGTGAGATCTATTGTTCTGTTCAACTATTTGAACTTTGAGAATGTAGAATTTCTTGGTATCATGAAGATAGTCAATTAAATAAAAATTATAATGTAATTTTACAGAGACTGAAATAATATTTATGTTTTAATGACGAATAATCAGTTTAAGAATTGCGAATTGTGGTCGATCGCTTATCTTATTTCGATCATTCAAATAATGGTAAAGATTGTGTGATCAGTCCCAGTATTGCTGAAAATGGTAACGAAACATCTGATATTTTGGAAAAATCATCTGAAGAGAATGGTGGTCCTAGTGCTTTAAATGCTGAAAGTGAAATCGATGGAAATGGCGGTCAGATCGAACTTGGCGTGAAATTTCCAAGATAATGCTTAGGATTCATGGTAGTAACATATAAATTAATAAGTTCTGTTTATTTATTATTCTATTAAATTATTGGGGAAGTAGACTTGTTATCATTACTTGACAAGTACTACCGCAATACTTTTTACATTTTAGATTTTTCTCTTCTGTAAGAGAACCCAAGACTGTTTAATATGAGGAGATTTTTCTGATGTTCCATAATAAATGAAGCCAATGTGAATATTCTGTTTATTTTCGATCGTCGGTGATCACTATATCATTATTCCGCTTATATTTCAGAAGCATTCAGTTTCAACATTTTTTAATCATTTTCCGGAATTTGATTAATCAAAAGCAAAATTACAAGAATCAGGAAAATTTTCTCACCTGTTTAGTCCAAGAAAATTTTTTATCTGCTAAATCCGTAAAATCTTTCCTTATATTTCATCAGCTAAATCTATAAAATCTCTTATGTCTTTTCTTATCTATCACTGCTTCTTTCTGATAATATTATTGCATTTTCTAGTCATTCTCTTTATATTATATTGTTTCTCGCAGATTTTTCATACCCATGTTTTAGATCCTCAAATTTTGTTTCGAAACGTCAAATTAATAAGACATTGTAATCTTTTTATCTTACAAGCCAAAAATGATTTGTGTAGTTCATAGAATCTCAGCTGAAAGGCCATAGAATTGTATTACGTGTATTCCAAATAGAGATTTTCTGTTCAGTAAAGTTTAGGCAACTTCCGAGAATTATTCCAGTTATAAATATTATCTACTCCTTGGTGCAATTAGTACTTTTTTTATTTATTTCTCTTGCTATATTCACTCTTCAGAAAATTGTTTTTGTGTCGTTACTATTGTTAATTGTTGCCCAAAGTTTTCTGAATACTTGATTTTTTATTATAGATAACTTCTTTCATTGTTTCCAACTAATGCATGACACTTGTTTTGCTGAGTTGAATTGTTTTGATTTTATTTTCATTTGAAGTTTTTACCAATATTTATTGAAAGTTTTTGCATTTATCAGATCATTTTTTTCTCAGAGATTCATATTTTATTATCCCCCATCGTCTTTATTTAAAAATTTGTGAATGTTGGAGAAGTCAGAATTTTATATGATTTGCTCAGTAAATGTTCCATAAATAATCAAAGTTGTCTAATCTAACTTGCAACTCGTGTGAAGAGTTGATCTTGTCACTTGATACTTTTATCATTGTAAAAGACTGTAACATTCCACTTCATTATCCCAGGTTCTTCTAACAAGATAAAGTTTGCTACCGATCATGTTGTTTCACATGCGTCAGAATGATTTGTATTTTAAGCAACGAGGCGATAAATAACCTCGAGAGAAAAGAAAATGTACTTAGATTAGGTCATTTAATGCTCAAAAAACGTTTGAATATTCAGGAACTGATCTGTCTTTCTAAAATAAGCTGTAGTTTTTCTCAAATTTCTCAGTTTAAAGTTAGGCTAATCTTAATCCTATCTAGTTTGCGGAACGCTAATAATTGTCCATGCTGACTCAAAATCTCAGATTAATGTGGACTACATGTCGGGAAAAATCTGAAAATTATAAACAAGGAGCGGTAAAGTTCAAGAAGCGCGTAGTTCAATAGATCAATAGTTCAATAGACCAAATCGGTTAACACGTTTGCCACCAAAACATAGAAAGATAAATATGTTTCCCACCAAAATGCACCGATCAACAGCCAAACAAACCAATTATGAAGTGACGAATCGTTGATCAAGAAAGAAGGAGGAGTCTGGGAAGGATGTAAAAGGCTCGGATTTCGAGAATATTCGGTTTTGAGAGTTCTGTTTGGAGTGTTTCTGTTTGGAATCCTGTAGCAACAGCTGAAGATGATTCGAAGCAGATGAACAATCAAGGAGTGGTATTCTTCTTAAGGAAAGAATGTCTAGTGATAAATTATTTGGATATTCTCGGATAGTTGTCTGTTCGTAACTATTATGTTGCTAATAAATTCTTTAAACAGGATTCGTCTTTGTCGCAGCAGACACAATTAAAGAACTTTCTCGACAATCATTTTTCTTTTTTTTGAGTTTTCTTTTTAAATTTTTCTGAGGATTTTATGTCTAATTAATTGAGCTGTTATATGAAAGGTTATGGAGTTGCAAATAGCAGTCGCGATTTCAATTTCATTTAATATTTCTTTGGCTGCTTAAATAAGCAAGAAAAAGAACTTTGTTTACATTCCTAAGATGCGGCCAATTATTGTTTTTGTTATTTCATTCCTCATCCACTTTACGAATAACAAATTTCTTTGAAATCAATGGAATAATATTGATGAGGAACTACAGTGTAACTTTATGCATGCAATCGTAATTTATAATTTGCCGATTGCCTCTCTGAAAGGATTGTCTATTCTTCGTGAGATTCTTCCTATTTCTACTTTTCCTTTTTTTCTCTTCCTATTCTGTTTAACATTTAGGTCATTCTATGGGTGACATTTTGGTCATTCATTTAGGTCATTCTAAGCTATCGATAGGTCATTTTACGAGTGGTAAAAATAAGCTAATTTTTGCCCTAGGCAATTTCCTTTATTGCATATCTCGCGTTAGGAAAAGGAAACATCTTTATCTACTTGTGTTCTCTATTTAATGAAATTTGAAAATTGATGAAATTCTAAATAACTTTTGTAATAAAAGAATCATTTTTCTTTGAATGTTTTGTTTCCTAAAAAAGAATATTGAAATGGCATTCTTAATAATTGATTATAATTCTGGAAAATTTTATTTGTGATGTAAAAAAAATTCTTATTTATTTGATTTTACGGTTATCGATTTATTTTGGATATTCAGATTTTTATATGATGAAATTGGTGAAAAATAAAGTTTTATAAAATTACATTTAACTTTCACGATTAAAAAAATCTTTTATCTTTTCTATCATCAGATATTCGGTGTCTCATTAAACAGCTGCAATTATATCGTTCCTTAAAAATTGTTTAAAATTTCAGGAAAGGAAAATATTTATTATTTTTCAACAATTTTTGACTCTTCGTTTCTTTAAACATCAATTTATGCAAGGTTTTCTGAATTATTTTTCCAAAACAAATTATATTTTATATTTTGGGATAGGATTACATTTACTTTTCAACATTTCATATTAATTTTAAAATTATATTACTTATTCATAAAAAGAATTTGATAATGTTTGTACTGAAATTGAATTTCAGTCATCTTCTACATCTTCCAGATGCTATTCATTTTTCTGTTGACAATTATGCTTATACAATTACAACATGCCTGTTGCAATATAGCAATGTATGATACTTCACAAATTACGAAACTTTATGATAACTTTCTCACCAAGTATGTGCTCCCTCTTCATAGCAAAGATTTCAAATTTATCAAATTTTTTAAAAATAACGTTTTAAACTTTTAATAGTTCTGCATAAATATGCCATCAATTTGACTCTATGAATTAAGTTTTTCGTTTTTTCTTACCAACAATTTATCAGTATACCGTCTTAATTTTAATGCTTTTTTTCTCTTTAAAAGATTTGAAAAAATTGAAGTCATTACATCATTCCTTTACAAATTTCCAGATATCCTCGTGACTTCAACAGTGATACAATTAGCTATAAGGAACGCCTGAAAATTTTTCGAGAAAACGTACAACTTATAGAAAAATTAAACAATGAAAACAGTAGTGCAATATATGAAATCAACAAATTTGCTGATTGGTCTGATAAGGAATTTAATGCGGTTTGTATAGAGCAATTTTGAAAAATTTCAATTTAATTTGAAATTTTCGATTTTTTTAAATTTAATTTCGTGGTCCATTTAATATAGTTAATTTACTTCTAAAAAAAGGATGGAATTGATTTGGAAGAAAGTTTGAGAGAGAAACTATTCTGAAAAGCTATTTAAAAACTTAGACGATTTCTTTCAAAAGAAAATTTATTTCAAATATTCCATTCTTCTCAATAAAAATGTAATATCTCGTGAGTTACGTTAAAAACTGATTACTGCAATGAATTGAAATTTAAATTGCAGTTCTCTGGACCACTTTTTAAACCAAATCGTCGTGTTTCTCGTTCCTATGATCCTAACTGGATTCGTGTTATCCCAGATGGCACACCATATCCATCTTCTTGGGATTGGAGAAAGAAAGGCGGTGTAACTGCAGTCAAAGAACAAAATAAGTTTAAAATGAAATTATCGTTTAATTTAAAGATTGAATTATTTCAATTGTATAACTGACTTTTGCTAAGACCTTACATTCAAATTCCAACATTATTTTAAATTCAGGTAGAAGCGCGTCTTTATCAGAAGTGTAGTAATCGATACTTTTAGCATATGAATGTCATTCATGTTACGCATATGCCGTAGCAGCAGTGATAGAATCGTTGTACGCAATCAAATATCGTCAATATATTTCCATATCGGAATATGAAATGCTTGATTGTGATTATAATAACAATGGTTGCAAGAATGGTAGTATCAAGAATTCGATGGAGTTAGTTATTTTTTAAAAATATCTATGAAATTATAAATCATAATTTCAGCAATAATAGAACCAATGTTTCAATCAAATATCATCAAGATATATATGCAAAATTAAATTTAAAATTCTAGTAATTATTTTAAAAAAATCATCTTTCTATATTCCTTCATAATCATGATAAATTCATAAATACTTCAAATATCATTGGTAATAAGCATAGCATACATAAATGCTAATTTACAAAGATATCTACCGATCTACTCATTATTATTGGTAGAAATGCGATTATATATCATAGATTAGTTGAACAAAAATCATGAAAAAAAAAACAATAAAAAATCTCATGCAATTGGTATGATATCAAAATTATTGAAACATTTCATATGAAAACAATAGAATTTCTTTCGAAAATTTTAAATTATCAAAATTATCAATTATTATCATTCTGCAGACATGGAAAATATGTCGGCTTTACACAAACGGTGAATTATCCGGAATTATTGGGGTATCAATATTTCTGTACATTACATAATAAAATTTTCATTAGAAACTTATATCAAATCGATCCAGATCCGAATTTAATGGCTTGGTTTGTGGCAAATGTGGCACCAGTTGCGTCGAGTTTGTTTTTAAAAATTGTCAAACTTTTTGCATGATAGATGGATGATTGAGTAAAACTATACCTTATTAATAGATCTTTCGATTTATTTAAAATCTTTTCAATAGCAATCAACTGACTGCACTGAATAAATGATGGATGCATTCGAATAGTATAAATATTTTGCACAATGGTAATGTTTGGGTAACAGAGTCATTCACTAAAAGCTGAAAGAGAATCAAATATTGTCAATAGCATGACAGTTCTTTAATTTCCACACTATTCTTTCATGATCTAAAAGTTGAAAATTAACTAGGAAAGACAAGCGAATCATTTTTCAATGAAATGTAATACTTTCTTTTATACTGATTTAAACCTATTCATAACAACCGGTGTTTTAATTCAAGATGAGATAAGTTACGAAGAATATAGTCTAACATAGAAACAAACGTAAAAGGTCTCTAGTAGCAGTGAAGAATTCTATGGAAATATCGTTTAGAAATAGCTTCTCCCTCGCCTTGACATCAAATTTGATTGTGAAATTTCAGTGTTCGTAAGCTTGGTTTTACCTTCCCAAAATCGAAGAATAATGTCATTATACATTAAATACAATAATAATCTTTAATCTTTAACCTTTGACGTTTGCAATCAATTCTTCTCACTGCTAGAACTTCTTCATAGACCTGGAATTTCCGAAACAGTATGCATTTTACAAATCCGGTGTGATATCGGATACCTGGGCATGCCCGACAATGAAACCGAATCATGCAGTAGAAATAGTTGGATACGGTATGGAAAATGGCAAGAAATATTGGTTAATCAAAAACAGCTGGGGTGAACGGTGAGTGCAATAAGACATTTCCTCGAACATCCTTTTTATTCTCGGATTTCGATGAATTTAGAACTAAATCTTAGTTCTGAAATTTATTTTGCAAGAAATCTTTTTCGTAAAAGCGATCATAGCCCTACACAAATTATTTTCAGGTGGGGTGATCACGGATTTTTCAAAATCCAACGAGGCATAAATGCGTGCAGAATTGAAACCTATGTAGTATCGGCTGACTTGTAAAAGATAAATCCCGCAACGAATCCAAGATAATCATGACTAACCCTCACTTCTCAGTGTATTCAATTGGAGTTTTACAAAACCCAGATCCGAGTATGAGGATCAGAACAAAACAAAAAGCACCACTGAGTGCCTCTATTAATTGCTTTTGTTCCCACCTATAACTGTAATGATCATATTCGATAACAAGATTATTAAACCGAAGTAATCGCGGAAAATAACCTTAAATAATTTATAGTAATAAGATTTGGAATCATGCATCGCATTTCGCCGTTATTTATAAATATCATGAACTTACTGAAATAATTTCACCCAGTACATCTATTCCCAATTATGAATATTACAATCATCCCAAATTGATATTTGACAAAACTCATTTCGTTATCATCAATCTCTTTAATTTACCAGATCCAAAATTGTTCCAACTGCCTTAGAGTTTCTTTGCAAAATATTGCAATCATTAACTACAATTTACCTCCTTTAAAAACAAAACAATTTACAACATTGAAAATACAACTGTAAAGTATAGATGAGTCTTGGTTCCACATATTTTCCTTTGTCATCAAAAACTTTACAGACGAAGTGCTCCATCTTACTAAACTTCTCATTATTTGGCACACTCCTCATCGACTAATTAATTTTAAAACATCATTTCCAGCCATTTATCTATTCATTTTCAGAAATAGAAAGAGAAAAGGACAACTTTTTTCAAAAATCCCTTTGACATCTCTTATCCAGATCATATTCCTGTAACTGTTTTCTTGAAAATATTCAAATGTTTCATCAAAAGACGGGGATTGTTATTGAATACATTTAACACCCGTAAAACTGAAACTGAAAAATTCCCAATTATTAAGGATAAAAAAGGCGGAAGTTAGTAGATATAGAAAAAGGCGAGTTAAAAGCTCACATGTTTGCTGAAATAAAACATTAGTACACAAAATTCATGATCGCGCAATAAAAAATACTCTGCAATGTCTCAAAAGTTCCAGAAGCATATAATTAAGACAAAATGTACTGAAATTTTTGAAGGCAAAACAGGGAAATAAAACAGATTTAACGAGAAATGATAGCCCCAAATACGCAGAACTTCAAGAAAGTAAGAAGTATTTCCATAAAGTTCTGCATATCTAGTAACCGCTGAATTTCGATGACACATAGAAATATACAACTGCAAACGATACAAAATATTAAAAGTCTTTTAATTCTCCATAAGGAATGAGAAAAAAACAAAAGCAGTCCCAAATTCATATTGACTACATTTTCATTTCCTGAAACTAATTACGGTTCCACACTTCTATTTCGTAATTTTTTCTACACATGAAGTTTTCCATAGTCGAAAAAAAAAAAAGACACTGCAAGTTTTGTACAATCAAAATATAAGCAGATTACTAAAATCAATAATACCTATTTGAAAAATGAATAGATTAAGAGAAACATGGACAGTTTCAGCTTGTACAAATAAAATCACAAAACACAGTGACCTGATCACGCTGGCAATGCATTCATTATCAGTTCTTTTGATGCTGATGAAAGTGAATCTGGAAATTTAACATCAAATTCAACAATTAAATCGCCCCGTCGTCCAGCCATTTTAGGATTCGGCAAACCGTGTCCTGTCAATCTAGAAATAAATGTGATGTGTTGCATAAGCAGAAATAAAGAAGAATGCGGTCAAACTATTAACATAGCTGATCAGAAACGTAAGTACATCATTTGGAAGAACAGTTTCAAATCTTTAATCACTTCATCGAGGGGGCTACAATAAAAGCAGTATCGAAAATTAAATAACTTTTTTTAATTTTTCACAAACTAATTAAAGCTGCAAGGCTCTCAGCTCTTGAAATCATTTGCTCTCTTATGTAACAAACAATATAACATATAAAATCGCTCAATCAAGTTACAATATGACAGTATCCTTAAATCTATTTCATAAACTTTCTATGTAGGGAACTATCAAAAAGAAATATTTTTGGAGCAATATGGACAGATCAATTAAAGGAAGCATACCTCCTGGACGTATTTGGTCTAATGACATCGTTGATACGCATCGGGTATGTTGTACCATCTAGGGTTGGAATATGTACAACCGCTCCACATAAGGCGTCACGCAACGATATTTTGTGTACATACCGAATATCCGCACCTTCTCGCTAAAAAAACAAACAATTAAGAATTAATCGAATCAATTTCAACTTTTCAAAGAATTTTGGAAATTCAAATTCAAGATTACCTTGAATTTAGGATGGTGTTTATCTTTGATAACAAAAACTATGTCGGCAGGAACACGTCCTGGATGCTGATCACCTTCTTTGGGAAACGTAATCTTAGTTCCACTTTTCCAACCAGGCTTAATATTGATTGTCAATACCTTATCTTCTATCCGTGTTGATTGCCCATCTGGCGCTAACACTTTTCTGTAAATATGCGAAACAATACTTCCTCGTAAGGAACAAGTTTGAAAAAATTGGAGATGAAAATTGGAGTCGATATCATGTTAAGAAATAACACTGATAAAAAATCAGGACAATTTATGAATAACTACAGAAAGGAATCAAACCAACTACCTGGTGATTTTCATTTTTTTGGTACACCCCTTATAAATATCTTCTAAAGATACAAGCAGCTCATGCTGCACAACAGGATCTTGACGCTGGCGTCGTGAATGACCACCCATACCAAAAGGTACTCCTGAAATATCTGCAAGAACAATTTTTAGTTAGAGATTTTCTTCTAAAGGGGATTAGAAAAAACAAAAAATCACCTCCAATCCTAAAATTACTTTTTTAATACGAAGCTTCAGAGCCTAAGATAGAAAATAATGCAATACCGAAATGCATATCATCGCCACCGGTTGAGAAGAAAATTTGTGGTCCACCGGCACCAGCAGATCCACCACCAAAGAAAGCAGAAAATGGATCACTACCACCAAAGAACTGCGCAAACATTTGCATCGGATCTCCTCTGCAAATTATGTCTCTTGTTGATTAAAAAAAAAAGCAGTATAGATAAAATGAGACAGACATATCTAATAAGTTTGAATACTTGAAACTTTTTTTTTTTCGTGGAACGATTTTTCCAACATGTCAGGCATTCACACCTAATTTATTGCAGTTATTTATCGGTCTCAATAAGAATAACTTCACAAATCCAATAAAAAAAAAGAAAAGCTTACTGAAATTCATAATGCACACCACCAGGACCTCCGAATCCTCCCTCTCCCCCTTTCAAGCCGTCTTCACCGTATTTATCATAAATTTCTTTCTTCTTAGGATCGGACAATACATCGT
The DNA here is from genome assembly GCA_002249935.1 of Onchocerca flexuosa. Lineage (NCBI taxonomy): Eukaryota > Metazoa > Nematoda > Chromadorea > Rhabditida > Onchocercidae > Onchocerca > Onchocerca flexuosa. The sequence continues at coordinate 20,829 of KZ271523.1, forward strand.
ATGCTTCCGCTACTTCCTAAAATTGAAAAGTATATAGGAGAATCATTCACCTATTGTAAAATTTTGAAGACTATAAAAGTTACCGAAATTCCTGGCTAATATATTCAAAAAAAGAACCTTGAATTTTGCTTCTGCACCAGATTCTTTGTTTTTATCCGGATGATACTTCAATGCCATTTTACGATAAGCTTTCTTAATCTCGTCATCACTAGCACCCTTTGCGATTCCTAACACTTTGTAATAATCTTTGCCCATGCTGTATTTGTCGTATTCCAACAGAAAGAAAGTAGCAATCAAAGTAATCAGAATGCTAAAATAAGCAGTTTTGCGTCCTAATGCTGTTCAAGTAAGCTTAATATGACTGGAGACGTGAATCTGAAAAAACCGATGTAAATCGTAATGTTTGTAAAATTAAAACTATGATATGCACATCAGAATTCGGTAACAATGACTGATAAGATCATTAGAATTTCATTTAAATGTGTAATACATTCTTTTAAATATGAAATAAATCGAGCAATGGCCGATCATGCCGCTGTCATTATTAATAAGAACAGTCGTCAGTCATCACAAGGAAGTAATATCTATAAAAGTTAACCTGCAGTACACCTAAGAAATATGCTATATGCTATCATACAAGTAACACACATGAGAAAAGATATTTCAATAAAAATCAAGATTATTTAATGAAAGTGAACTAAAAAAAAAAATAGAATTTAATGGATTTGTAACACATATAATTATGTAACCCTTAGAATTTCGAAATAGTATAGAAAAAGGAAAAAGACAGATCTGAATCTCAATGTAAAATTTTAAAGAAAAAGAAATAAATCACAAAAAAAAAAAAGAGAAAACTACAAATGAAACTGAATCACAGTCATAGATGAAGGGATGGATAGACTGTTTACCTGAGACAATCATTGGAATCTTGTCTTTTTATCAGACAATTTATTAAAGATGTTGGCTAAAACAAGTATCTGAAATCTTGACAAATGACAAAAGCGGAAGAAAGAGAGCCTTCTAGATTAATGAAGAAGTAAAATGATACAATAGGTAATGAAAGCATGAGAGAGAAAAACTTACACCAAGCAAAAACTGCAAAAATAAGAAAAAAAAAACAATCACCGAACTCTCTTCCAGGACAACTTATTCATAGCAGAGTAATATCATCCAATAAACAAAGTCATTCTCATTTTAGTAATAAAATCCGAAAAAAAAAAGCATCCAAATTAACAGTACAATACTCATTGGGATTAAAAGAAATGGGAATGGAGAAGAGAAATGTTCGTTCTTGAAATTTAGTAAATCTGAATTTCACTTCATAAATTAACCTTTCTTTCTTCCAAAAAATGACAAAAAAAGAAAAGAAAAAGAAAAACAGAAAACTAAACGAAAATTCGTCGCATAATTTCACTATCATAGGGAGGAAAAAATGCAGAAACTGCGAGTAGTATAGATGTAAAGTAGTTCGGAAGTGAGAGAGAAACAGTTAAAAGTTGGCAATTTTATGTTTGCAAAGTTGAACTCAAATTTCAAGAAAACCAACTTTCTAAGTTTTATAACAAAAATCTTTTCAAAAGTAACATGAAATTAGGCAGAGAGAAAGATGTCATCGCCCAGCCCAATCTCACCAATGTTCACCCATAATCGTACATACGGATGGTAGACAACTCGTTCGATTGGAATGCTGTTTCATGCCATCTCATCCCTTTACCCCCATGTAAAATTTTCCGAATGTTCTCGAATTTTCTCGAATGTTCTATTTAGTACCGTATACTCTACCGTAGAATGTTTTCAAATGGATGCCTGAGAATCGAAGTTCAGGAAGTCAAGCGGGAAATCAAATTCTTGAGAAGTTAATCTTACAGCATTCCACGTTGAGATGAATTTCCAGGGAATTCGGGAGTTCCTAAATTTGTTCATATAGCAGTCTTGGTGTTTGTTTGTTAATTGTCATCTATCCATTTATGTTGCTTATGGTGATTTAGGTCTCGTGGTACCACTATTTTATTTGCTACGGTAACGAATAAATATGAGTGCTCTTTAGCCAGGGTTAATGATTAGATTCGTGCTTGTGCCAGATCTTTTCCTGGTGATTAGCTTCGCTTTGACATGAAGTTAACATGAAAGAGTTAAGTCGTAAATACAATCGCTGAAGATCAAACAAGCCAGAACGAAAGAGTAAAGACAAAATGTTCCCAGTTAGGATTCCCAATAAGGTCAATTTGTCTGATGGTAGGGAGGATTAAAGCAAATGGATGAAAAGAGTAAATATCCTGCAGTAAGCTAATACTCGACCGAATTCGATATGCAACTGTATTATTAGCAAAAAATTGTGGCAAACGAATGGAAGTGGCAATCCAGAAACTGAAACTGTGAATGAAGCGTCAAGCATGAACATACCCTCCTGAAGATCGGATAAGTCAAAGCAAAGGTACCATGTATCTCTCAATTAAAATCTCCAATGAAGTGAATTTATAAATGGAATGAATTTGCAATAACCGACAGTTAAATCAATATAAATATGTGAAAATTTGGAAATGAAAAAAACAAAATAGCTTCAAGAAAAGGACGAAATTTGCTAATATTCAAAAATTTGTTCTTCAAATTCATTCTGATTGCATGCATAACTTGGTTCAAATTTTTAACTGTTTAACTAATTAATTCAATTAGTTTGACTCAACATTCAAATTGGTTTTTGCAATAACTACTAATTGTCTTTAATTAGTTCAATTAACTATAATTAATTCGATATTCAAATTGATTTTTGTAACATCTACTTATTCCTAGAGAAATAGATTTGCCTGCCTTCTTATTTCTACATTTGATTCAAATTTTACTAATTAAAGACTTAACTTAGCTAAGCTTAAAATGCCGCTTTCAATTCATTTCAAATTTCATTTGGTTATTTTAAGTAAATATCAAATTATTAAGCTTATTGGAAATAAATCGTTGTTGTACTCCCATGACAGAATGATGTTTGATATTCAGATAGAAGAAATAAAAAAAATCGAATTTTTGCATGCTATTATGAAAATATTTTTCGGTATTGGAATTCAATTTATTTTAATATTCGTAAGGTTTTATTTCGCATAATTTTCCACCCTTCCACTATGAATTTCTATTTAATCATTATAATATGGAAACCTCTGCAAGTTTTTATCACAAATTGAAAATTATTTTTATTTTCATTGCAATATTTAGAAATTTACAGCTTTGTAATAATACTATAAATTTTTATTTCATCGCATTTTAATAAGTATTAGTTTAATCTTAACATTCGTGTATTAATAAGTATATTACTTTAATCTTGACATTCATATGTTAATAAATATTAATTTGATTTTAACACTCATTTGTTAATAAGTTTTAGCTTAATTTTAAGCTAACATTTATAAGCTAACATTTTTTATTAACATTTATATGTTAATAAGTTTTAGTTTAATTTTAACGTTTCTGGTCAGCAAAACCAATAACAACTTATTAGTTTGATATTACAATTTAGAAGCAACTGTAGGAATAATTAATAATGTGAGAAGGGAAGAACTGAATTGTTGTATGATTAATTAGCTGGGTATAGGGAGGAGGCATAGGAACAGTTATGATCATCCTCTTGCTTATATAATTTGCATCTTGAAATTCAACAATTTAAAACCAACAATCTCTAGTAAATAGTTCATTTTGCGCTCTATTCATTTTGAATTTGGGTTTACAATCGTTTCTTCTAGTCTTTTAACAAACGGCGAAGATAGGCGAGGATTTTCGTTGCTGTTACTGCCAAAAAGTTTACAACACATTTCGAAGGATGAACCAACTGCTGTGCTACATTAGCTCACACCAACTGGATGAATGATGACGATTTTGTGATGGTAATGATCACTATCACCATTACCATCATCGTCATCATCACTACCGTTCATTGTCATTATCATTATTATCATCGTTATCTATACTATAATTCCTCATTGCTCATCTATAGCTTCACTTGCTAGCTACACATAGCTAATATAACCATTATTCATTTGGAATTAAAATTTCCCACCAGTTATTGATTTAGTTTTGTTTTACATTTTTTTTTTTTTTTTTTTATTGTTACTCAATGAACCATTTGATGGAATTTGAGAATCGAACAGTCTTTGAGGAGAAGAACGGATGAAGAAACTTGCATCACAGTGGTATGATGATAATGATTGTAATAGAAGAGATAAGAGACGATGCTTTATCTTCTTTTCCTATTTTGATTTCTAAAATTTCGATTCCAAGCATCTTTTAGGCCATAGGAACGGTTTATTTTACTCTAATCATATCATATCTTCATATCATCTTCTATATATACAAGTGTAAAGGTATTTAACTTTACAAATATGAAAATGTATGTATTGTATTTGCATCTTTGCAGTAGTAATAATATTGCAATATTATTATTAGTTATTAGAAATTAAGATTACAACTAATTTAGCATAATGCGAGAAGGTTCAACAAAAAAATCTGCGAAATTGACAAGAAATTTTGTAAATTCATGTCTTAGCTTTCAAATTAAGATATAAATTTACAAATTTTCACTAATTTCAAGTATTAAAAAAATATGAAGATAAATTTATATTTATTTATACATATTTCTTTTTCCTTTGATACAAAGAAATAAGTTGAAGAAAGAAAAGTATTTCTAAATATAATTTCCGAAATATGTTTTTTTTTTATTTTGTTTTTTTTTTCTTTTTTTTTGTCGTGAATTATTTTTGATACATGGATCTATCGAAGATTTCAGTAATGAAACATTTGGTACTTCAATTATTTTGAATTTTCTAAATATAGTACAATTTTCATTTTTTTCAAATCATTTTCATTCCAAATACATTATAAAATGTGATCAAAAATCTAGGAGTGATTGATTGAAAGTTATTGAGGAAAAAAAAAAATAGCAAAGCCAACAGCTTCATCGATTCTCAGTTTGTAATGATAGTGCAAGCTGTAAGCGAAAAACAAATTCACATATTATTGAGATCAGTGGAAATTTTCTATTAATTAATTTTAAAAGAGTTGTAAATAAGAAGTTTTTCTTTCGTATAAATTAGAATTGATATAGCATTTCTTTTTTGCCGTAAACAATGTAACTATCGGATTGATTAAAGCAAATAGTTAACAACTGATATTTTCGGAATTGATACATTTAGGTATAAAATTACCACAACATTACGAATTGAAATGTGTTTTAAGAACTGAGAGATCCTGACATTTTTGGTGTGATAACAGCCCTTGTATTATTACACTAAAAGAAAATCTTTGTAAATCTTCGTTTTTGATTGAAAGAATTTTTCCAATCAATTGCCATAGAAGTCGATCGGTTGCATTCAAGAGGTGTGAAAATATTAGAAGCAAGATAGATAATAACAAATATTTATTTATTCGAAATTTCAAATCGAACGAATCTCTGTTCAAAATACTGTAATCATATGTAGGCCTAATAAAAATCATATTGCAAGAGTCGATCACTATTGAACAAAATTTTTATACGTTTTGAGCACTCAAAAAGTTTAGAATACTTTTAGTTTAAAAAAGATTATAGTTGTTTCAGTACTTAAGGATTTATATTCAAAATTTTTTAGTATTATTCAATAGAATTTAAAATAATTGTTTTTGAATTTTTATAGAAATTTTAAAATACTTTAAATAAAGATATAATTCTTTTTTTACCGCTAATAAACAAATATTCCCTTATTTTCTATTTTTCTTGAATGTTCGTTTTTTTTTTTTTTTTTTAGAAATTTTTTTCATAAAAAAGAAAAATTTACTCAATATTTTCTTTCAGAAATCAATGCTATGGGCAACTGTATGAGTCAAACAGGTCAGAGAGAATTTTTAAAAAATTTTCAAAGTGCTGCAAGAGGTGAAGTAAGAGTTGGAGGGACTTTTGCAAGTGATGATCCTGAAACTTTTCAAGTATTCGTTAAAAAAAGGAACAAATTTATTCCAGGTAATGACATTATTCACAAAAATAAAATTAATTGCAATCACAATCATCTTGATTGTTTTTGTCATATTGTGATCTTCGAAGCTTTCGAACTTCTTTAACCATCCTATCAGATTTACATTTTAATACTTGAAATAATGCTGGATTTCAGAATAAAAATATTTATAATATAATTCAACGATGGAGTAAAATATTTCGTTATTATGGATGTATAAAATTCAAAAGACTTCTAAAGACAAATGAAAAATTGAACAATTCTTTTTTTAATTCTTGACGATAAATACGGCAATTTTTTTTACTTTCTTAGAAAAAAACCACCACGAAATATGTTGTGATACATTAAGATATTGATCAAATTTATTAATTGTGCGGCAGTGTAATAAATTATTTTAAATGATATTTTTAAAGTAATTAAACGAAATTTAATTGATTTGTGTCTTGAAAGTAATTAAATGAAATTTAATTGATTTGTATCTTAATGCGAAAAAAAGTACTTGATGAATAATCTAATCTTAAAAAAAAAAAGAAAAAAAAAGAAAAAAATTCCTAATGAATAGTCTAATCTTTCAATTCGATTTTGACATTTAATCAGAGCAATTTATGAATTCTTTAAAAAATGTTCGTATGAGTCACAATGTATATGCCTCATAAATCTCAAAATAGATTTTTTTAAATAACTTTCTCTTTCGGATTGAAATAATGAGAAACAAATGCGTTATATCTTTCCCTCTATAGTTTATTAATTTATTAATTTTTTTAGGAACATTAAAAGTGACCGAAAATGAGATTGTTTTTATTCGTACACGATGCGAAACGCTAAATTGGCCGTTACATTTTTTGCGTCGTTATGGTTTTACATCAGCTGGTATTTTCTTTTTCGAAAGTGGACGAAGGTATTTAAAACTTCACCTTTATATTCTTTTTGTTAAACCAATTTCGTTTTGCATATTTATTGTTCAGTTAATTTTATAAAAAATCTAATTAAATTAACAATCTTGCTGATAATACTGTTCTATATTTTGTTTTAATATTTTAATTCTCCATCATATTCTTTTCTAATTTCTCAAATCATCCTTGTGAAAAAAAATTTCATTTGGGATTTTGAACGAAAATATTTGTCTTTATATTTTAAAAATATATGATCAATATTTTATCCAGCAAAATCGATTTTGGGTTATTTTCTTGGCTGTCCACCAATATCAATAAATAAAGAAAAGGAGAGGAAAAAGATATAAGTTCAAAGAGCAATGATAACTCCAATCTAAAAGCTTATTTGAAAGAATTCAGCGTAGGAATGATAATTTGAAAATGTTTTTTGCCATATTTCAAATTAATAGATATTTTTGTTTAATCAAAATTTACCCTTAAATAGCAGAAGTTTGGAAATCAAAAACTGCGGTGAAATTTGGGAAATTAGAATTTACAAATTTTGATTAAGCAAAAATACGATATCCAGTATAAGATATCCAGAATTAAAATTGAGAAAAACTATTTATGATTGTGTGTGGAATTTACCAATATAGTGGGAAAACAAATAATTTATCATGTAAGGTAACAAAAATTTTCTCATTTTTAATTCTAGATATCTTATATTTGGCCAAAAAAATATCTTCTAAAGAATTTAGGAATTGAATTCCTAAAAACAAGGATTAAATAATAACTCGAATAAAGAAAGTAAAGATGGAACTTGATTAATTTAATTTAGAAAATTTCACTTTATACATAATTTCTGGTAAATAGTATCAACTTTGAGTAAATAGTATCAATCTTCATCTCATGTGAAATCGAATTTAAACAATTGGAATTATTGAAACTGTATCTGACGGATAAAATAACGCTTGTAGTTGATATCAAGAGCAGATGACCATACATTAGGCTGCGTCCAATAAACACCAAATATATCTGAAAATATGGCCATCATCGGAAAATTCAATTTCAAAATTATCTTTTCAGATGTAGCAGCGGCGAAGGCCTACATACGTTTCAATCACATCAAGCTGAAGTTATTTTTCAGGTATTTTTTTTTTTTTTTGAAATTTGAGACTTTATTATGAATTCTGTTTGAGTTCAGATTTTGATCAAACTTAAAAATTAAAAAATTTTTGAAATAAAAAAGAAAGTGTTTTCCATATATATATACATTTTCAGCTTGTACAATCTCGTATCCAAGATAATGCAAATATGGGTATAGCCATACGTGAAGCTCGTGCGCAGTCGGTTACGGGAAGCTATCATAGTGTTCACAACATTCCTTCCAGCTACGCTGGTACACGTATTCAACCAATACAACGATATTCAAGTGAAGGTAACGGAACTTTTGAAAATTCTGGAAAATTTCTAAACTATTCCATTTGACAGGAAGTGCTAATCATCCTTTTCGGAAACAGATACGCAGGACAGGATTGTCCCAATAATTTCAGTGCTGTTATGTCTCATACTTCGTTGATATACAATACAAAAAAATGCAGCTGCACATCTTTTTAAAAAAGATTTCTGATGTTGATTTTCAAGTCATTGTTTTGAAATATAAATTTTTTTTTTTTTTTTTTTTTTTTTTTTTAAAAAAATATTTTTTTTTTTTTTTTTTTTTTTTTTTGCAAGAAATTTTCAATTTTCTTCAAGTTCAATAATTCTTTTGCTTTTTCTCGTTCAAATTAACGAAGAAAAAAGGGTTAGAAGAAAAAAGTGATTTATCATAACTTCGGATGTAAATATTTCTAGATTTCATTTCCTACTCCAGACGTTTTTCAGGTTTATCCTGATATGTATCCCTAATATTCTGATAAATATATTTTTTTAGGAACAGCAAATGTCATTAATTGTTCGTCATCATCATGCGGTGTCATCAATTATCATCGTCCATTCAATAGTCGGTTTAATCATCATCATCGACAGCTCCTTTTCCAGATACCGAAACGACCACGAAGTATTGCCGGACCGGCACATACGGCTGTTTGGCCTCTACCACCATCATCTTATCATTCGTCTCGATCACGCTTCAGTCGACCGGTCTTTATGGGAAACATCGTGTAAATAGAATTAAGACTTGTTTTATTTCATAGTTACTTCATTTAATTTCTTGCGTAGATTCGTTTTTTCTTTTTTTTTTTTTCTTTTTTGCATGATGCGCGATTATCAGAAAATCAAAATATTCACGCCATAACAAAACATTTAAATTTTGCCCAATAATTGCAAGAGTATGAATAATCATAAATATATTTATATGCATATACCATTATCTATTTCGTTCTTAAAGTTTTATTTATTGATAAAAATAAGGTAAGAGCAGTGAGGATTTCTTGATCGTTCTCATATTTTAAAGTTTATCAAAGATACGATCGAAGCTATTCTTCTATCATATGCTTGCAAGAAAATATAAGATTTTGTAAAAGCATGGATTTCAGGTAAAATTAATTTCAGAAGTGAACATGTCATTCAGCGACAGCCATTCGAATTTAGTACTTGTGATCATTCCTATGTCAATGTTCTTCCACATCGTCATTCCGCCACTTCATCGCCACAATGTTTGTCACCCGTTTTGAGAGAATATGCCTCTACTAGCCATTTCAGTTTGTAAGCTTTTTTCTTTATTTGAAGCAATTTCTTCTTTTTCTTATACTCTCCTCCGTCGTATGAAAAATTGAGAAATGTTTAACTATTTCTAATTAAAATCCTCATAAATATTTCCATAAATGGTATGACTAATTTATTCACTATCCAGTCATAATTGCTATCTATTTCAAGTGGTTCAACGGAACAAAATCTTAGCATGGCAGATTTCGGCTCACAACGATTCAATGCTTCTGCCACTGGACTATCACATCGCTGTCCATCTACTGGATTTCCTCGATCTTATGATAGACCACATCTAAATTCTTATGTCAATGCGCGACAGGTAATTCCTCATTCTATAATATTCATGTAAAACATGAGGATTGATAATATTATCAGCTCATTCGGGCAGGTAGCTTATTACTTATTCGTATTCAGTTGTTATCCTATGCCGGACAGAATCTCTCGGAATGACAAGCACCCATGCTATCAATTATCGAATTGCTCATCAACTTTCAAGCTATCTAATCTCAACTGAAATAAAAACAACATGTATTTATATTTTCTAAATTTGTATAATATTTTTCGAAATTTATTTTACTCTGTTTTAGTTTTACATAACAGCTGACATTCTTGCCTGTTTCCATTGAAAAGTATCATTCAAATTTATAATTTTAAATTCTCAAAAATTCAAATAATTTGTTTGATGTAAATTTTTTGTTAAAATTTAAAAATTGTTCAGTTAAATCTTTATTGTAATATTTAATTGAAGTTTTATAGAAAAATTTTTAATGATAAAAGGATAACTTTTGGTATTGCAGTATTAATTACTTTGATATATTACGTGAGATTATCCTAAATTCATGTGATAATCGCGATATGTTACACAATTACTAATTTTAGGATTCAGAAATGAATGATCGTGAAGCAACGCCATCGCAACTTGATTATGCATTAGTAGCAGTGGGAATATCTGAGGAAGGTTCACCTGCAGCTGTCAGGTATAATTTGTGTTTCGGTTAACAGTAATCAATATTTGGAATCAACCATGTTTGAAAATCAGAAATCAATCGACAAATCCATATTTGATACGTATTATCCGAAATGAGAATAATCTGTCAATGATATCATGATTTCAGGGCCAATTCATCTAATACACGTAACGATTTAACATCTATTGGTACGGCATCCAATATAAATTACACAAAAATAGATCTGGAAAAGACTCACGCTGTAGAAGTGGCAGCAAGTACGGTGGAAAAAGAAAATCCACGACGACGGCATTTTACGACAAATGGACAATTGGGCAATTGATTTGTACGTATTATCGATTGAAATAATTGATTAACTTCACATTCTACTTTATATGATATTCTAATTATATCATGTTCTGATCAATGATTTTAATGATCATTACCTATGATCATTATATGCGAGAATTGATGTCCAAGCGATGAATCCACATAATTTATTATCTGTTTTCTTAACATAGCGCGATTTTATGAGCTCTAGAAATTTCAGTCATAATTAGATGTCATTGAATTTTTGAGCGAACTTCTGTAAAAGGAAATAGTCATACCTATAAATATATTAATATACCAATATATAGTCGCTTGATAGAACAATTAATGCGAATAATAAATCCGATAGATTTAAAGGTTGCCATTAAATGTTTAACTACCTTATTTGAAGCTATTCAAAAGAACATTATAAATTTTATTGCATTTTCCTCCGAAATCCGAATCTCTTTTATATCTTTTCTAATTTTATGTACTCTACGTGATAAATTTCATTAAATAGTGAGATCGGCTCATAATTGTTGGACATCAAATTTTTTATTATGATACTGTTATAGATCAGATGATATTCAGTTATATCAACCAATACATTTAAGGAGATGCTCAAACTATTGTTTATTTTTACTGTTGTATATAGTACTATTCGATTTCACCTAAAATTTAAATTCTTTACTGTTGCTTTTATATGATAATTTTAATGATTAATTTATATTTTCCGGACGATGGAAGTAAATTATTGAGAGGAGAATTTAATTGAAAAATAGAGAACATCTTTTAATGCTTATCTTCCCGCATTGTTAAAAAAAATGAAAAGCGAAGGAAATTTTAAAAAAAAGCTTTTGCCGATTATGAAATTAAATCAAATTTATTTAACCATTAGCAAATGAACTCTTTTCTCTAAATTCTTTTACTCTTCTCATAATTTTAGCAATATTTTATTTGTGATGTTGTTTTCTTCAAAATTTCCCCTTGCTTTGGTATCTCATCATAATAAGCTCATATTTGCACTAATTTTTTTACTTATATTTAACAAATTTCAAAATTCATTTTATTTTAAACTTTTATTGAATGTGAATAAACTAGAAAAATATACGACAAATATGTGCTTGAACTGCAAAATGACGATAAAAATTCAGAAATTCGAAATCCTTTAACTATAGCAAAATTTAAAAATTCTAAATGCATTGATAAGCCAACAATTTGTCGCAAATATATTTCAAACTATCTCTAAAAACAATTCCTTGTGATCATCTCAGTTCATTTTGACTTATCTCTTCGTTCAGGAAAAAAAGCAAATTGATAACTGGTCATCCATGCTAATTAGTGGAAAAGTTACGAAGTATGAAATGAGATTAGGGTGACCTTAATTTGAATTTAAAATTTATGAAACTTGCTGAGAAGAACAATAATATAAGCAACAGTCAAATGGATTGCTTGTGGTTAATAACCGACTTGTTTATTAATATTGCTGATAAGCTAGCAAATCTCACAAAAAACCAACATTGGATGTGTATGATTACAGCTAACAACAGATCAAAAATCAGCAAAAAAATTGGTACATAATTTTCTTCGAATAATTTTAACCACAAATGTAATTACTGGTTTATTTTTAACATTTAGATGGTTTTTAGATTTTTTTATTAAGTTTTAATAAATGATCAAAATTCAATTGACTAGCACAGCGCAGGTACGAGAAGAATTGTTCATTGACTGCACTTTTTTTATGACAGTGATTCGCACTGAACTTTTCAGAAAGAAATCAATCTTATTTCAGTTTGAAGCATTATTTTTAAAAAAATGCAGTCAACCTACATATAAACAATTACTGAAAATGCAGCATTTTTTTTCGATAATAATATCTTCAAATCTCTTGATCTCTTTTCTCTTTATCTTTTAGCAGTTTCATAATTTAAATTCAAAACAGCAATTTGTAATCTCTCATCGAAATGAATGCATGGAATACAGAATTGTTCTATTTGAAATCTTTAGAATTTTATTTGAATGTGATAGAAGATAGCTAAGCATAAAATGATAAATAATAGAATTGATTTTAGGTCCAATCATTTATAATAAGTGATAAGTGAAAATCTAAATGTTTTTAAAAGATATTTCTTACATAAATGATTGGACCAAGATTTATTTTATCATTAATTATCTTATGCCTAACTATCAATTCATCTTATCCAAATAAAATCCTAAATATTCCAAACAGATAATTCTGTATACCATTAAGCATAAATTGTAAGAAAGGAGTGAAGAATAAATGCGACGAAAATATTTGGTAGATTAATAAGATTTCTTGAGTTAATTAAACTTGTTACCGTATTACTTGGCAACAATTCTTATTTTGCCAGTTAAAACAAACAAACTTTGTTCTTTTCCGTGTTTGTTTGTAAAAAAGCTGATCAGACTTTATAATATGTGCTGCAAGTTGAAAAAAAAAAAAAAAAAAAAACATTTGTTCCGCTGGAATGATAATATATTTGTTTTGAGTGAAATTTCAGAAGATAAGCTTTACTTAAAGAAAAAAAAAAGAAAGCAGAAAAATGTATATATTGATCGCAGTGATATCAAATTCTTTTTAACGTTTTGCTGGTGGATGTATAATAAAGAAGAAAATATTATATAAAAGAATGGAAAGAGTAATTCTAAAATTAAGAATTTCAACGTTTTAGTTTTAACAATTGATAAACTCAATGCCATAAAATTTCTTTTAGAAAGCTGAAAATAATCCGAAAGTTAGATACCAAAAATAAAGCTAAATATAATTAAATATAGTGGTAGAATTTTCAAGTAAAACGAAGGAATAGTGAAAATTCATGAAAACATTTAGTCATCCATATAAATAAAAATGCAAATCACCGTTGCTGTTATTCGACATGTAACTTTGCAATCTCTTCACCAATTGCTTTCAAATTTCAATACTTTGCATTCGAGTAGACGCTTTTATCTATCTAGAAATATCTACTTTTTTTCTCATCTGTCACACTTGTGACAGATAAGGGTGAGTTGACACCGATCGATCCGAGATTTTCATGCAATTGCATTCGTAGGCGCGTAACCGTTTTCAAATTTTTGTATATATAAGATTCATTCCAAGCTTCTTGTTTATTTCTTAATTTGTGAAATAGGTGAGCAGATTTTAGGTTGTTACTTGCCACATAACTTCGCAAACTCTTCATCGATTGTTTTCAAATTTCGACGCAACGTTGCTTTCGAATGAGCTCGTGTTTCTATTTATATATGTATGTTTTTTTTTTTCTCTGTCACACAAGTCAATCGAGAACAGTTGGATGCAATCCATCTGCTTAGTTTATCCAAATAATGGCTCGCAAAAGATCAAACTTCGGTCATCATACTCGCGCAGCAGAAGGGATGCGACGATTAATTGCAAATCAAACTGAAGAAGAACGGGCTCTGTAAATGAGCGAGCAAGGCAAAGAATGGTTCAAATGCGAACAGAGCGAGCGCAGCTAGATTTGAAGATGCATAGTTGCGAACACATCAATCGTGTTCTGCAGCTTCAAATATGCTTTGTTCTCAGCAGAATCAACGCAGAAGATCAAACTTCGGAATCAATCAACGCAGAAGATCAAACTTAATCAACGCAGAAGATCAAACGTAGTATTCATGCAGCAGAATGAATGCAGCGATTAATTGTAAATCAAACTGAGGAAGAACGGGCATCAACGAACGAGCGAACAAGACAAAGAATGCTCAAATGCGAACGGGTTTGAGAATGCACGGTTGCGAGCACATTGATCGTGTTCTGAATTTTAGATCTGCTTCATTATCAACAGAATGAATGCGATATATCATTATCAACAGAATGAATGCTTCATTATCAACAGAATGAATGCGATAGGTTTAGAGTGGCTGAAAAACGTCAACGAAAAATAGAAAATCAACTTCAAACACGATTCCGTGTTCAGCAATCATGCAATTACAGTCATCTTGCATTCCGTACAATCCAGCTGATGGTTATAGTTTGAGCACGCATGTTCTCATCGGCATTATGACTGAAGTGTGTCTTTATTGCAAGAGCCTTGCAATATCTGAATTTTAATAGAGAAACAAATGTGTTGCACCATTGAAAAAATTAAACAGCCTCAACTTAAAGGACTGCCAGAGCTATAAAAACTTTGCTTGCTGGATATACCGCCGAATCAAAGCGTTTTTTATTTAAAATCAGGAAATATAACTCGTATTTCTAAATGACGTCGTTCGTCGCAGAAATCATAACAACACAATTCATGCCAATTTTCAAAGTGAAGGGATAAATTAATCATAAAGTCGGCTCTATGCTTCAGTTGCCAAATGGTCAACATAAATTCCTACAAATGTATTTCATCGGTTACAGCAATGATGAATTAAATGCACGCTGCGGAATTCATACCGTCATTTTCTAACTCCAGCAGCTTCTTGACCAAAAAAAAACAAATTAAAAATAGCCATTAATGCTACGGTGTTGCCTGAAGATACCGCCCCAGAAGCTTTATCTTCTCTACTGCCTCAATGGCTGCTTTCATACTCGAATCTTTATGGTGCCTCAGTGCAAAGGATGGTTTATCATTAGCAAGAACACTATCAGAACAGTGGATTAACTTGGAATTATTATTTACCTTCTTATACTTCAAAAGTAAAAGAGGTACTTCTTTCTGGTCTCCATAAATACGAAAAAAAACTTTAATGCCCGGGTCAATAAGGTTGTCCAAAAAAAAAAAAAAACTAGCACTTTGAATAACTGAGAGAGGTGTGTAACAGAAATTTTTCGCCATGTAATGAGGAAAATGATCTTTTTGTTACCAACTCCATTGTGCGAACTATCATATGCTCTCTTTGATTTGTAGAATAGCTACCTTTTGATATTACCATCCCAAGTCCTGAAATCAGTAAGGCTTTCATAAGTAATAAGACTACCTTTCTGCTTTTTCCTACAAGTGCCAAACATTCTCTGAGTAAAATTTCCTCCAGATCACGAACAAGTATAAGAGGTAATCCATTATATTCCGTACCAAGTAGTAAATGAGATAATAGACAATCAGCTTGTACTGTTGAACGATCAGAGATAAAATCTGCAAATTCGCTTAATGTTAGACCCAGAAAAATTCCTCTACTGCACTTAAAGCTTCACAGTACTTGAACTGTAATAGGTTACTTGTTGCTTTTTCTATAACTTTATACAACTTAGACAATACCCATTTATCCATTACCTCACTGACGGAGTTTATATTCACAGCTTGATGTTTCTCCATGAATATGGAAACAAATTTGCTTGCATTCCAAAGTTTTGTAATGAGGCGCTTGCCAATTCTAAATATATTCTCGGAGTAAGCTGTATCAGCTCCAAGTCTTAAATTTGCTGCCCAATAACGTACTACATCAGCTCCATGGGTATCAAGTATTATATGAGGAGTAATAATTTTGCGTTTGTTCAATACAGCAATTGACATGATGCCATCTAACACACACAAGATTGTTATTCATGCTGACAAAACGCCTATTGGAAAACATGTGCGAAGATTCAATGCTCCAACTACAGATGAAGTGCAATTATTATAATTGGTGATCAGTTCCGACTTAAACATATTATTCTTCATTAGAGAAACGATCAATGACAAAAATTGCAGAAACTCATCTATGCTACGATGCTCTGCAATATCCAGTCATTTTTTGGGATGGTCCTATGGATAATTTGCAAGTTAACAGTGGATCGTCATTGATTAGAGTATTGCTACCGATCATGACTGTATCATGTTTTACTCTGAGCTCGTGTATCCAATTTTTTGTGTTTTTGCTTGCCATCCATTTGCTATTGCCTGTGAATGTTGCGATTTTACAGGTGCCAATGTTCAATTTTGCGATAACCTCATAAACTTCAACTGTCCTTTCCATATTATTGTAAAAGGCGTTGTAATAGTTGGCGAGAGCTGCATAGGAACTTGAAGAGAAAAGATGTAGAAGAGATAATATTGATCTTATTTATTGCTTTATTTAATGTACAAGGTTGCTCCAGAATCAAATATATTTATATTGGCACTATTGTTTTTATTTATATTTTTTATTATTTTATTCATAAAAAAAAGAAAATAATAGATTGTTCAGTCTTTAAAAAGATCGTCTAATTAGACGGTAGAATTCGATCTCGATGTCGTGACATCTTCCATGCGGAAATTTATGGATGGGATAAAGAAGAAATTTAGTGAGAGAAGTAGATAACAAATTAACTGATCAATGATAAAAAAAAAGAAATCAGTATGTTGCTAATATTAGTTGTAAAAAAAATGTAAACTAATCAAGTGAAAATGTTTTCAAATTTCCGTTGTTTCACTCGATGGATTAATTTAAAAAAAATTTTCAAAACTTACACGGAAAACTAAAAAGTTCATCATTTTATAGGAAAAAAATTGAATTTTATGAGAACTTTTCAGAAATCTTAAAATTTCAAATTAGAAATTTTTGTAAGATCTTTATCGCTTTTAATTTTGTATTTTTCAATCTATAATTCAATTTAGTGCTATTGGCTGAATATATTGTGTACTTTTTTATTATAAGGAAAAAAGAGTAATTAACAGTGATTGAAAAATTTATTATAAGGAAAAAAGAGTAATTAACAGTGATTGAAAAATCAAAGTGTCAATTTGCAACATATCAAAATGAATAAGAATTTTGTCCTATTAAGACACGAAATCTTCGAAATCAGATTGAAATTTTGTTTGACAAAGCAATGAGAGAAATTTTATTATTTTTCAGGCCATTGTGCAAAGATTTGCAGGATTACTTTAAAGTATAAAACGAAAATTACAAAAAAATTTAAATTGATAAAAAAAAAACTAGGTAATCAGTGTCATAAAAAAGCGAGGAGACTGAAAAAGAAAATTGTTCGAAGATATTTGAAAAATTCATCAAATTAAAAAATTGTTTATCAAGTTTAATCTCAAAAATCTTCTACTATTCTATTATTGCATGGTATACAAATAATGATTTTCTTCTCTTCTATTAAACTATTTTGTGTCTGAATTGACTGTTAACGAACTAAATTATTTACTTTTAATTCACTTTAATTGTATCACTACGAGCATTTATATCCGCTCTTTACATTTAAAAACATATCAAAATTCAATAAGGACAGGTATGCTGTGATATCAAGAATGTTTTGATTTTTTCCAGCTTCACTAATAAATCAATTTGAAATTCGTTAGCATTTAAACTAAAAGATAAATTAGAAAACAAAAATGGAAGAATAACACTGGATGGTTACGTTGATGAAACACGACCGCGTTTCATTGCTAAATTGTTAAAATATTGCTGGATAAAGATCAAAATTGAATTTCATCCAGCAAAAAAAATTATTTGAATCAAAGAAATCAAGAATTCAAAATGAGAAGCATAGATTTGAAGTTATATTTATATTTCCCATATTGTCAATTCTGCAAAGTAGAATATAATGAAGGAATAAAAATTCAAAGTTTTTCGAGGAAATTACGAAATATTAGCGATTATTTTATCTGCAAGTGTTACAAGTTCAATTTGCTAGTAGGACTTAGTATTTTCGCTTATTTCTTCAATCAAATGCTTGCGTATAAAAACCTGAACTGCAGAATAGTCATAAAATCACTTTGACTTATATTTTCATTTTAGTGCATTGGTAATGTTCTCATATTTTAATTAAAAAACTGCATTATACAGAAACGGATTATGTTAATCATGACAGTATTTCTTTACTTGCAAGCATTAACATATTTCATCTCAGATGGAACTATCGAATGGAAAGTTATATTTGCACAGATTTGAGATTATTAGAACAATAAAAAAAAAAAATTTTAAATTTGATAGATTCGAATTATTCTACGAAATTCAAAGGGACTTTTGAGTCTTTTGGTTTTTCTTTTAATATTTCACTTGAATTAATACTATTGATGTGATAAAATATTTTGTTCATATATTCTCTTTTCCGTCATATACAATTAGGCTTCTAATCTCATCCTAAATTCAATATCAACACTCAGGAGGTTATTTTTGCTGCTCAAAGATTACCTCTCTCAAAAAGTTCTCGGAAATTTCCGCTTGCTCGTTTTATTCTGCCTCTTTTTGCCTCCGCCTTTTCCCTTTCCTCTTCTGCACTTCGGGCTTTTTCTCTGGATTGAGACAAAAGAGTTCATAATGTCTCGACTGAAATTGCTGAAGACCATATTAAGAATTCTGGTGTTATTGGACGCTTTATTGCTGGTTCGCCGATTCTTGTCTGTTCATTGTCCGTTGATTGTATTGAATGTGGCCTGTGTTTACAGCTACAGATCGGCTTACTTATGCTGCTAAAATTAAGCTATTTGTACTGCTATGAATTAATCTACTTTTAACCCTAAGCCTAAGCCTACTTTTGCTGTTACCTGGCTGAGTCAGATCAAGTATAGTACTGAAATGAGTGCCAGACGAATTTTACTTTCCATAATCAATCATTTTGTTGCTTTTTTTTTATCAGTCTTCCTATTAATTGAATAGGTATTAAGGTACCATCATGGATCATATGCTGATATTACCATATCTTTCTGAAAATAAGACTGGTTTTAATTTTTGCTCCAAAAGACACATTAAAGTTTGTTTTCCGGAACAAATTTTTTTTTCCGTTTATAGAATATGCATTTATTGGTGTGGAAAAATTCACATTTATTTAAATATAGTTATATTATCTTTTTTTGAAACATCGTTATAATTTTCCAAAAATCAGTTCCGGCCTAAATTTTTCACTTTTTTCTACTCTATTTTCTATAGAATCACTGTCCTAAAGTACTTTATGTTTGGAAATGAGCGCTATTTCAGTAACTGTCAGTAATTTTATTCTGTGAATTTTTCAGTAAATTAAAATTGAGCTTCATAGAGTTTTCTTACTCACTTCTTTCCATTATATTTTTCAACTTAGATAATGATTTTTATGCAAAAATGGTTGCTAAATGGACAGTTTCTTATTATATCGAGAGATAGAACCATTTTTGCTGAAATTATTTCTTTTTCTCTAATTATCCCTTCATTGTGATGGATATTAACGAAATTTCAGGTTAACAGATCTCTTTGGTTACTTCGCAAAACAAGTGATAGAATTAAATCGACTCATTTTTCCTAACAATTTGGACTGAAACATTTTTTGTGATACAACATTTTGAAAAATTTCTTTAAGTTATTTTTTGATTAAGTTTATTTTCGAGGACATAATTAATTGAATTCAGAAAAAACCCAGTATATTTCCCGAAATTTTCTCCCTTACCTTCCGTGTACCGCTTATGACCATTTCTATTCCTGTTTCCAATACTATTTCTCCTGACTTTCTCCTAACGGGTGTTTTGTGGAATTACAGATGACTAAATCCTCAATTCCTTCCACGCTAGCAATACATCTGGTTTTCCGCACTTCCTTTTCGCAAGTTTCTCATTTTCATTATTTACCAAATAGGTATACTAAAATTTATTATTTTGTGTCTGTTTAGCAAAAGCGGAATTTTCTCGAGTTTTGATTTGTTGTTTTCTGGGAGCAGTTTTAAACCTTACAAAGAAATTTTAGTATTGTGTGAACAGACTGCAACTTAAGATAATAAGTTTTATTTTAGCCGAAACAAAATTTTGCGGAAAATTGACTTAAGGAAGTTTTGATCTTACATGGATATGTTTCAGCTTTTTGATTGACAGGAAATACAGTGAAAAATGATGCGTGGAAGTGGTGCAACACCCATTGTTGTGCTCAGTCAAAATACAACCAGGGAAAGCGGCCATCAGGTACAAGCCGGCAATATTGCTGCCGCCAAGGTATTTGTTTTTATGATGATTATTAATCTTTATCGTTATCACTAGCAATTGCTTGACATATAATGTTATAATATCATTATAACATTATAAATTATAATAATATAGTTCCTAAGTTATTTCATTATAGTTATTATTCATTGATACACCTCTTATTCAAGCACTCTCATCATTAGAATGATGTTCATCAAATTAGTTTTAGCAGAGTATCAGATAAAATCATCTTATGTAGATTGTAATAGTTGGAAGTTCTATAAGAGGATGATTCAGTATCCTAATGCTTGTGTTTCAGACTATTGCTGATGTCATTCGTACAAGTTTGGGTCCACGTGCTATGTTAAAAATGCTGATGGATCCAATGGGAGGTATATATGTTTTTTTTTTTTATTTGAAAGAAGAAAATAGTTTGAATTTCCAGATTCTTCATAATATCTGCATGTTCTCATCAACTGATTAAAAAGTAACAACTAATACTTGGCAGCATGAGGATTTACTTACATACCGAATATTTACAGGTATAGTTATCACAAACGATGGTAATGCAATTTTACGCGAAATTACTGTGAAACATCCAGCGGCAAAATCAATTATTGAAATAGCTCGTACACAAGATGAGGAAACTGGTGATGGTACTACTTCAGTTATAGTACTAGCTGGTGAAGTGATGTCACAGGCACAACAGTTTTTGGACCAAAATATTCATCCGACTATTATTATTCAGGTAAGGCATATCAGTTTCGAAAATAGTGTTTTATATTTAATTAAACGTTTTATAGAACAAATTTTTATTCAGGCTTATAGAATGGCTCTGGAAGATATGATCGTGCTCGCTGAGGAAAAATTCAGGTTATAAATTTAATTGAAATGTAAAATTCAAATGTGCTCTAAGTTTTATGTTGAATCCAAAATTCAATTTATGCTCAATATTTCAAATGTTCCAGTAAGTTGTTTGTTTTGCAGTCTTGAGACTTTTGTTCTCACTTTTTTTAACGGATGGATTTGCATAGAATTTTACAAAAAATGATTCGTATCCTTATTTGAATTGTTTGGGATTTCTCAGATAAGGCTTATTCTTGTTTATTTTAAGTCACTTTTAACATAAAATTATCTTTCAGCAAGCAAATTGATATAAACAATGATGAAGAAATCTCTTCTGTTATTAAATCATGCTTGGGTACAAAAATGTTGTCGAAATGGATGGATTTAGCTGTCAAAATAGCTCTGAGCGCAGTCAAAACTGTTAGAATTGTCGAGCATGGCCATCAAGAAATCGACATCAAACGTTATTGCCGGATTGAAAAGGTACGCATATCATTTTCGTATTTCGATAAGGCAGTTTCTGTTTTAAATTTTGAAACTGGTTTGAAAACCACAGGGTGAAAATCTTAGTATAGTTTATATATATGCGTAATTAATTTAGTAACGTAATTTATTTAGTATATGCGTAATTTATTTAGTCTACCGATGTTATTGTATATGTCATTGTATCTTAAACGCATTGTTATTATTAGTTGAGCAAAAATTAATAAGAATTTTATTTTGTAGTATTGTTCAATTAAGAAAAGCAGCTGCTTGTCGAGCAATGTTTTTTATGCAGATCATATTTTCATCATCTTATATTGCTCAGGAACAGAAATAATCATGTAATGAACAAAGCAATATCCAAAAAGCTGACGAATTTTTTTGTTTTATGTTCGTACTTTAATTAGCTAATGCATGCTTATTCATTTCCAGATACCAGGTGGACGAATTG
This sequence comes from Onchocerca flexuosa, assembly GCA_002249935.1. Taxonomy (NCBI): domain Eukaryota; kingdom Metazoa; phylum Nematoda; class Chromadorea; order Rhabditida; family Onchocercidae; genus Onchocerca; species Onchocerca flexuosa. The sequence continues at coordinate 43,197 of KZ271523.1, forward strand.
AAGATTCACAGGTAATAAAAGGTGTAGTATTAAATAAAGATGTGACACATGCAAAAATGTTACGTCAGAAAGAAAAACCGCGTGTTGTGCTTCTTGACTGTAATCTTGAATACAAAAAGGGCGAAAGTCAAATGTCGCTGGAAATTATGAAAGAAGAAGATTTCAGCAAAGTTTTGGAACAGGTGTGTTTTCATTTTAATCCGAGTATTATATGTGATAACTATACTGGTTTCTAATATATCTGGCTTAGGTAAAAAGTTTTTGCAGATCTCATCTTTATGTAGTATATTACTGAAGGCGTTCATCAGATTCAGTTGTGTTCGCATAATTGACACGTAAATTCTTCGTCTTTTAATCAGTTTCATGTTCAGAATACTGAAAATCATTTTTGTATTTGAATGACGGATGAAATGCTCGAAGTAGTAACGTAATTGGTTTAGGTTAAAGAACGATGCTTAACACAATTAATTTTCTTTAAAGAATATTAAAATTATGTTTGCACTAAAAATAAAAATTTGTTCATTTCTAAGGAAGAAGATGCAATCCGGAAAATGTGCAACGACATAATAGCTGTGAAGCCGGACGTGGTTTTCACAGAAAAAGGTGTTTCTGATTTGGCTCAACATTTTCTTTTGAAGGCGGGCATAACAGCAATTAGACGCTTGAAAAAAACTGACAACAACAGATTGGCTCGGTATGATGTTTTAATAATTTCCAGCTTAAATGCTTACATTGTATTGTTTGAATCAGTTGTCTTTAACAAGAGCTAAGAGAAGGAGTGGTAAGGAAAAAAGAAAAAAATTGTAATCATGAAATATTTTTGATATAACTAAAGATATTCCAAATCTCAGTTTCTTGAAGAGTTGAAGCTTGAAGGTTAAAACTGAAAATTACTTCATTGTAGTGTTACTGGAGCCACAATCGTCAATGATACACAAGATCTTCGTGAAGAAGATGTTGGCACGAATGCTGATTTATTTGAAATTAAGAAAATCGGGGATGAGTACTATACCTATGTTACTTCAGAAAAAGCTACTGCCGTAACTGTGGTTTTGCGAGGCCCAAGCAAAGTAAGATTGGGAGATATATGAATTTGAAAAGACAGTTCAAATCCTCAAAATTTTTTCTGATCGTTTTTTGAATTTCTAGTTTTCGTTTAAATTAAGATTCCTTCGTTGGAATTTCGTGAGATGTAAGGCATTCATGTTTTGCCTTCCAAATAAGAAACGTCTTCTGACTTATGTCATAAGTTATCTTTGTATGAAATTTTAATATACTGATGTGTGATTTAAATCGCACTGACATATTGTTATATTGAGCTAGTGTTTATAATTAAGCCATTTTTTATTTTTGTTTTTAGGATATTATCAATGAATTAGAACGAAATCTTCAAGATGCGTTAAACGTTGTGCGTAATATTATGCTGAATCCACGTCTCGTTCCAGGTGGTGGTGCTATAGAAATGGCATTAGCTCAGGTCGGATTTTTGTACAACGGTTTATTTAAATCACTAATTTACCATCTTTCAAATGATTGAGAATTCTACTTCCCAAAAGGAAGAGAATTCGTAGTCATTTGGCGAAATAGTTTATTTCTGTTTTGATTTCAAGTCTTCTAGGATTTCTAGAAGATTGCATATTGCAGATTTCTTTGAGTAGCTTTCAGAGATCATATCTGCGTACCATATAGTTCTAAAAATTTTTATAGGCGCTTAACGAGAAAGGCAAATCAATTGAGGGTGTGCGTCAGTGGCCGTACAAGGCAGCTGCTCACGCTCTTGAAGTTATTCCGAGAACATTGGTGCAAAATTGTGGCGGCTCGACAATTAGACAGTTAACAGCTTTGAGAGCAAAACATGCTCAAGCTGCTAGCAATTGGACCTGGGGAATCGATGGATGCACCGGTCAATTGGTAAGCTGTTACTTCCGCTTTAGTACTTTTTCATATTAGCTCTGTGAAATTTGTTTGACTAGACATAAATTTCGAACTTCATCATTCATCATCAAATGGCAGTCAAAGCCATTAGTGGATCATATTTTGGGAGTGCTATGAAACTTTATTGAAATCCAGAACTTTAGAGCTTTGTAAATGAAGACATTGATTAGTAAAAATGCTAACAAAAATATTTAGAGAATTTTTTTTTAAAGCACTATATGCATTCCCTGCATTGAATTTCTTCAGGCTGATATGAACGAATTAAATATTTGGGATCCGTTATCGGTTCGCCTGCAAGTTTTGAAAACAGCGATTGAGACGGGAGTGATGTTGCTGCGAATCGATGATATCGTTTCAGGGACGAAAAAATGTGATGGAACTAGTTCAAGTGGTGGAGATCCACAGGCTGATTCTTAAATTTTCATTTTTTTTGTCTTTATTGCTTTCTCAAAGTTTTCATGTTTTTTTTTTTTTTTTTGTTATTTCGAAACGTAAATTTGTTAACAGATTTGATCAGTTCACAAAAATCTTGATCGAAAAATAATTTCCTTTTTTGCTGCTAACATAGAAATTTCGAGTGGAAAGTCATCATGTTTACTATGAAGCAATTACATTTAATTACATTCGTAGATTAAATTGTTGGTATGACTGCAAATAAATGTTAAAATTAAGGAATAATGGAAATCCTAACTGTTGAGTGATGAAAAAGCTTAACATTTATTATTGTAAGACCATCGCTTCATTCTTTCTTTCGAAGTTTTGCAGTTGTAATTCAGACATTTAATTGCTTTTTATTGTTGAGTGTTCTGATTTTTTTGTTTTAAATCACTGCTTAATTGTTGTGGATTTTTTGAATAAAAATAAAATGAATTTAAAAATTTCCATAACGTTTTCCAATAATTGTTATGCAGCAATAAAGTATTGCAAAGCCGACATTATAGTTATGATGACAATGATTCACACCGCCGTATTTTATCAAGGAAAAAGGAATGATTCATATCACCATATTTCATCAAAGAAAAAGAGCAGGAAAATATGTATGTCTTTCACGGAATGAAATAAAGTGGAAGTGTGAGGTTTGAATAGTTTCAAGTCATCGGGTTTTGTACTTCTGTTCACGGTTTTGTAAATACAATAGTTAATATCAGTTGTAAGCTCAAAGCTTGATTATATATTCTGCAATAAATTAATTAGAAGTAGCCGTCATTCGGATTTCTTGAGTTCATCTGTTATTCTCGTACTTTGCATCTCCACTATAATTTTGATTTAAGCCACACCAGTCATGATTGCAATCAGAATCTTATATTCGTTCGAGTCAAATTCTTGCGATAAATTCATGGGATTTTCAGGTTTTAATATTGATGCTTAAGTTTTCCAATAGTGATGGAATTAGAGCGGCCCAAAAAAACAAAATATCGAAAACCACGTGAACTTTCGCCGCCGCCACCCTTATTAGCCCTTGACGAATTGGAAGAGCGATTTACAAATGCGGACGAACGTCAACCATCAACATCGGGAATTGAAAATGAAATTACAGCGAAAAAGATAGAAAGTAGCGAGGCAGAAGAAAGCAGCTCATCTACCAATAAAGAAAATGCTGCAAAATTGAAAGAGAAACCTCTTATTGATTCAAAAGAAATTGGCAATGCGGAGAAGTTCGTTTTTCTAGACGTTATATATTGCTATATCAGAAAATTTATATTTCATATCATCAATGTATATTGGCATTTCACCACCATCGAGATCAATATTCTGAAGAACATAAAATTGAATATTAAAGTTATAGAAAGGAATTTTTCAGCAAACTCGTAGAGAAGAATATTTTATCACTTTTCAATGTCATTTAAAATGTGCATATTTTTCCTGGCTTGGCATTATGAGTTTAATCTAATATTTTTAAAATTTCAGAGAGAGAAAAGAGATAAAAGTAAAAATAAAGAAACTTTATTATTGGTATCTAAGCTTCTCAGGAATCTTATGCATGTAAATTTGTTTCATTCAGAAGATATACTGTGCTTAAAGAAGGTAAGTTATGATAATCCTACATATAATACTTTTGAATTCAGGACAATGGAATTTGATGAAAAGTCAGATACTGGGGTTTTATGTGGAACGAAGAAAGAAGAAAATATAGAAAGCGTCGTTTCCACTCATGTTCCTGTTGATAGCATCTATCCGCTTCCGGCAACATTTACATGCAGTTCACTTATGGATAGCAAGGAAACAGCAAAAGCAGATAATTCAGCAAAAGATATAGTGTCAGTACTCAATAGATGAATAAAATCTATTGATTTGTCATTTAATTCTTGCTTTTTCCCAGTGAATACTACAAATTCCTTTAATTTTACAATTTCTAAACTATATTTAAACTAAAATCGGGTCAAAATGATCTTTGTTTATTTTAAGATGGTATTTAAATGAAATTAATCATTACTGATGATTAAATTTGATGATCAACGGAATGAAATGAATTATACTAGAACATTGCTATGTTAATGTATAAATATACTACGATAATTGAACTATGTTAGAACATTAGTCCCAAAATTTGTCATACTCAAGATTTGAATGATTCTGCTCTGCTATACTGCTGATAACTGATCATTGCAGATGGCTTATCTAAAAAAAGGTTGTTGTTTCAGTTAATTATGTTAATTGCTTTTGCTTGTAGGTCTAGTATCTATCCAAATATTCAGTTGAGTGAAATAGCGACAGCGTCTTCTCAAAAAGTTGATGAATTGTCGATAATGACTTATTCAGAACGAGTACGCGAACACAATACAACTGACATGAGGCAATCACCGCTTCTATCATCAAAAATTCAGTATGAGTTGTATTTCATTGTTTTTTCCTTTTTTTTTTTTTTTTTTTTGAATGGACCGTTTAGCTATAAAGAAGAAGGATTGGAAGAACAATTGATTCGAATCAAATTTACTAAAAAAGTTAACAAAATTTTGAGACAGTTCGACACATTCGTTTTGAATTTGAGAAAATCACACAAAGAAAAAAAAAAAAGAATCAATGTCGCCGAAAGTTAAACGGCACAAGAAGTAAAACAAATGGTTAAATAATTAAGATCGTGAAATGATAAACTGATGCTCGCCTATCCTGATATGAAGCGTGGTAAGAATTGAAAATACAGTACTTTAAATTATTGAGCTTTTATCATTTACTATATGTACTTGAAGAAATGAAATGAATGAGCGCGTAGCTAATGTATACCCGTCTCTTTCTTTGGAATGCAATGAATATGGACTGCTGACAGAGAACCAATTGCTGTCATTTTATCAGAACGAACTATATGAAACCGTAGAAGACTTTGTGGATGAATTTTTAGAAGTAAGAATGTTTATTTTGTTTTATGAGTATATATGTTCATTATATTGTTGCATATGCATATAAGAGTTTTTTGGCAGATTTCGATTATAAAATCATCAAACTTCCCAAATTTCCCCTCACTTTAATCTATTTTATAAGAGTTTTCTTCATTTCATAAGCATTCTTTCTTTCAAAGTCTAAAATAATATTATTTCTTTAATTAAATTCTTTTTTTACAGCATGAAGAATTTCCAAAACATAATTTGTATGAATATTTGGAACGATATAAAAAAGTATGTGAACATATTGATGCTAAAGAAATTGACGTTGCGGATTGTGAACAACTGGTGAAAGAATGTGCCAAAGCATCATGGACGGCTGAAAATCGAGTTATCAAGCAAGAAGTATGTACAAACCCGAGATAGTGATATATCGAATCCAAACTTCGTTTTCTGAAAATCTGAAGAAAACCTTCAGTTTGGAAATTATTTTAGCTAAATATTTTTGATACTTTTAGGCAAGTATAATTTAATTTATTTGATATTCGTTTCATATTATCGATAGGTGACGAAATTTTTCTGTTTTCTTTTAATGAATGATATCTTTCATATTTAGTAATCCACTAATTCTATAGTTGTTAAGATGGGGAACATTTTTTACAACGACAAAGAAAATGGACATAATTCGATAGTGTAAATACAAAAAATCTCATATGAGTATTAGAAGTATTCTTAGCACATTATAAATGCTTCTTCGAAAAACATAAATATATCTAAAACTTCTTCTTTCATTAATTTACCATATCATTCATAATTCAATTACTGAAAATTTATTTCTAAATTCATTCTAGGGACGATGCGGAGAACAGAAATATGCAACAGGTAGCGCAAGTTATTTAGTTGCAACGTTTCATCCCGAAAAAGCCACAGAATTGTCCCGTTTATTGAAACATGAAATATCCTGTCGTCTTGATTCATCGTTGAGTTTACAAATACAGGTATCTATAATAATGCATTTCTACTATTTTCTCATTTTTCTGATTAATACGGATTTCACTTATTTTTCAATGATCGCTTCTCTATTGAATACTACAGCAGTGGTGTGGATGTAGAGAAAATTCTAGTTTTCTGAAATGCATGCATACTCACTATTCTCCTTTTATTCATTGCAGATGCTACATTGATATTTATTGTTTTTTAAAGTAAGCGATTGTGCTGAGTAGGTAATTAATCTTTATATTAGCAGACAACTGCATAATATATTGTGTTAAGATGTAAGTTGACGCTTAACATCTCTTTGAAGGCCGTTGGCTATTAGTTCTATGAATAGCTTATTATTTTCGTAAATTACTTAATGTGTTCCAAAAAAGACATGTGTTATTTTTTTGATTTTTATAGATGCGTTCTCTTGCGTTACAAATTCAGTGGCGTATTGTTGATTACAACAATGCCTTTATGATAGAACATCGTTGCAATATAAATAGTCCACCATGCTGTTAGTTTGTAGATCTGTTGCTTTACATGGAAAATCACTATAAAGTTGTTTCCTATCATAATCCAACAGATCTTATTGCATAAAAAAATTTTTTTTATAATGCTAGCTCAGTATGTGCCATATGTTCTTTCTTCTGGATAAAAAATTTGTACGATTTCTTATAGCTTTTTTGTCTTTATTTTTTAGAAGTAATTTCATCAGGTTTTAAATATCATTTGATCAAATCATCTCATGTTTTCTACGATTGTTTTCAAATTTCAGTTCTTCCTGGAGGTGCTGATACTGTAAGTAGGCGAAATCTTCGTAATGCACTTTCGGATCTCTTCCATTGTTTACGTTATCCAGATCTTCCTTCACGGTTTGTCACCGCCGTTTCTGGATGGATTAGTGAATTGGTAAATTTCATATTCAAAATCGCTTTATCCAACCCTATGTGGAAGGTGAATTTGCTTTTTGGAAAAAAAGTTTTAAATGATTTTTTTAAAAATTCGAAATTCAGGTAGCTGTTCTTCTGAAAGCGTGTACCTCTTTTGACCAGCAGTATTTATTGTGTCAAGTACTGCATCTAGTTTCACCTGTATCTCAGTGGGCGGCACCATTACTTCAGTCGTATATCGAAATTGATAGTATAAACGATCGTATTATTATTGATAACTACATAGTAATGATGAATTTATTGCTTTCGTCGATACGGTGAGTATTAAATTTATCGATTTCTGATATGAAGACTTTTGTCAATCTTATATTTAATTTTCAATTTGTGATAGATAATTATTGTAGTTATGTTTGCCTTGATTATTCTTGCCGAGAAAATAATATTTACATTTTGAATACATGTTCAACATTGTTCTCATCATTACTTGCTGTAATTTAAAATCTATATATTTTTAATATTTCTTCTTTGCAAGAAAATGAAGGTCATATTGCAGATCAATCATGGATTTCTTAATTAACTTGATCTAAATATTCGAAATGCTAAATTTAGCACAACAGATTTCAGGATATAAGTGATTGAATTATGTGATAAAATTATTAATTAGAATCGGAATATCTTGGGTTGAAATGGCATTAAAATAATATAATATAGTCAAATTTTAATAAGTTTGGACTTCAGTAAATTATTATTAATATATTGCAGGGGCCGTGAAAATTTTTTGCGACGTATAATAAATTTTGAGAACGAAAACAATACTTGGGTTGTTATAAGTGACGACGGAGCTGAGGTGACTTTTGCATTTGTAAGATAATTAATTAATGAATATTATCTCCATTGATAGCTTGTATTTTTTATGACTCGGCTGCGGTTTATTAGGACAAAAGAATTTAATATACTCAATTTCGAGGGATTTTGATAATCTTAGTTATTAGGAAATAATTTCGACGAGTCATTCAGTGTATACGTTGAAAAACCTGTGAAAATTTGTACTTTCTAGAAAGATGCATCTATGGTAACCATATGTGAAACTGATTTGATCGCATTTTTTAATCAGTTCAGTGCTGAAGCTGCTTTTGCTAAAGCAATTCGATGTTTCGCTATCACTTTAAGTAAGTCTGTACTGTCCAATTAAATTTTTCTTTTTATTCGTTCGTTTAATTTTTCTCTTGAGGATACAAACTACTGTTTGATACAGAACTAATTTAATTTGAATGTCGAACTTTGTTTCATATTCATTGAGCTGTAATACTCTTAAAAATTAAACCAATCCAGCATTAAGTTCATATCATTTTCATTTTCTTTTTTTAGAGTCAGATCCAATTAATCAAGCCTTAACTTTGATTGCTTTCGAATTAGTGCTCATTAAAATATTTAACGATGGCTTATATACTTATGGCACATCTAACTATCGTCAGTTTTGTAAACAAATTGGTTATGCATTGCGCCAAAGCGTCATGTAATTTTTATTCAGATATCTCATATCTCATGATTTATGGACTTGCTGATTACTTAATTATTTTTAATCATGAAATTATATCAAAAGTACCTCATTATAGTATGAATATCAGTAGCTAAGCGTTATTAGAAATCGTGATATTGTAAGAACTATTTTGCTATCTGTACTAACAGAAGTTTATTAATGAATTGATAAAGTTAGATTCCTTAATTAAGCATATTCAGCATGTTATTATTCCAGTTGTTGATAAAATTGAACAATCATCAGAATCAGTGACAAGTACATATTAATCTTATTTTCAAACACATTTCAAACATCAAACAAGAAATCCAGACATCATTGATATAAATAAATTTCAGATGTTCAGCTGAATTTTTGAAAATTATCAAAGATATGCTGTCATTTGATGAAGCAGAAATAATACAGAAAGAATTCGATCGCATTGTTTTACATGCCGTTTATTATATTATTAGCAAACAGAAGTATTTTTTTTTATATGCCAAAGCATCTTTTCCCATTCTTTCTTCCTACCAATCATTTTCAGCGCCTACATTTGTTTTGGTTAATTAAAATAAGCGCTGATCAAGAAACGACGCATCACAAATAATATTTCAATTAAAATACCAAGTGTATCAGGTGCAAAAGAGAAATTTGCCTTAGAAAATTATGTGAGGAAGTTAATGTTAGATTTAATTGGTATTGTTGTGGAATATTGGTCCTTTATAACATAAAATTTGCATAAAATCATGAACAGTTTGGAGTTCCCTTCATAGCACACTGTTCATGATTTCTTAAGAAAATTGTATTTCCAATAGTAAAGTTGGTATTACATGACTTCATTAACGAAGTAAGTCGGTAAAATACGTTTTTCACAAACATTTACTGAATAAGGCGCGCTTTCTAAAATGAATTTGCATATCAATGTCAGATTTTAGAACATCTATTGGATTATGGGTGGACTAGTTTCTCTAGATTGTAGCCCATCTCTTAAAATTCGTTTTTATTTTTATATGGAATAAGAATTAATAGAATAATTCAAAATAGTTTCAGCCTTGGCCTTCTGCAATTTGTAGTGGACCTGCCATATGATATTGTGAGTGAAGCATGTCGGATGCGTTGTCAAATATTATTGAGGCGAAAAATGGCAATAACAATAGCACAGTTATACGAATTTCCAGATAAAGATTTACCGAATTTAGTTGAAAAAGGTTTATGTGATATTTATTGATTTTGTTAATTTTTTCTTGCATAAAAAGAATTCGAATAATTCCTAGATTCTGATTGGAGTCGAGATTTTTTAATATTATTTTTTGCTTTTTAAAGCTGGCAGTTTATTTGACAAATTACCGGATTTACCCAGTGACGATCGCATCTATATGATTTCGGCTTTGGCAGCCATTATTTCTGTATCGGATACAGGTGTTGATTCGTTTACTGTTGAAATATTGAATGTAAGTTATTTTTCGTCACATATTACGATCCAAATATTTAATATTTATAAGATATTTCGTAAGTTTTTTGTACCTTTCATTAAACTTTGTGTTTTGATATACTACAAAAAAAAATTACAGTTATCGAAACTGTTGTTTATGTAATCATGGTTTGACCATATTTTGAGCATAGTCATATCTGTCCTACAAAAGTGACTCAGAGTAAGTGCAATCTTTCATGAATATTAATAATGCATTCTTTAAGGTATGCTTTCTTGATGTTTCCATGCGCGATCATTTTTATAAAGCTGGTGCTGAAACTGTTGGAATTCTCTTGGATAAACATCCAAATCTCCTTCAGAAAATATTACTTTTTATTGATCGGAATCTTGATGCCTTAGATGAAGTTAGTGATTTCAATGTTTACGGCTGGTAGCAGTAATTTTTAATTTTGCATTGCTTTTACAACATCCAGGAATGGAAAAAATGACATAATCTCGTCTGATATCGTAATTTAGTGTTCGTCGGAAGGTTACTATTCATTCATCTGAAATCATTTTTTCTGTCCGAAATCCTCAGCATTATTTAACATAATTCTCTCATAAGTAACAGATGCTAAATTTTATCAAAACTAAATCTTAATTGGAATATTAAGATAGGATTATAAGCAAATTCTTGAATTCATTTTCAGTATGCAGTAGAAGTGCTGTCAGTAGCACCCTTGTCAAAATGTCGCTTATCGGTAGATGATGTCGGTGTAATATGTGGAAAATGGTTAATTAACAGGCCACCAAATCATTCTGCGTCCAGAATTGCCAGGCTAGCTTTTTCTACTGTTAAGGATTAGTAGAACTGAAGCATTTAAGAGAAACAAGAATTATTTTCGTACTTTTCTAAATTTCTAAGGATTTAAATTTTATGGGATTTATCAGTGATTTTAACATTCTTCATAAAGGAAAACTATTTATATTTATCAAGTTTAACCAAATTTAGTTAAGGCGTGTATTGGGTTCCATGAATTGGGGGACAGATGAAAATGGAAAGCTTTGGTTGCATCCTGAAGTACATTCTGTTTGTGCTGATACTTTAGTTAAAGGGCATATGGCCCAGTGTAAAGTAACTAATGGACTGATTTCGAAATCTTGGAATAAAGTCGCTAAGCTGGCATCGAAAGTACCCGATTATGAACATTGTTTTGATATTTTTTGTTGGGATATTTTAGTACGACTAAAATTACCCCTGCAGGTATTTCATTTTAATATTTCATGAAATAGGAAAATGATTTATTGAATTTATTGAAGTTCCGTTTTTCAAAGATGAGACTTCTCGATGACCTAGCTATCGCTACGGTACAGAAAAAGTATTGTTATAAAATTTATACCTGTATCATTGAAATGTGAAAAGAGACGTTAGACTTCAAATCTCCATTCTTTATTAGTATTAGTCATTATTGAGAGGAATAGTACAGAAAAACTGGAATGCAAATTATTTTTTGGGAATTTAAAATCGTCTACTGCTTCTGTTTCATATTTTTCCTTTTTTTTTTTAGTTTTTAATTACTTAATTGTCGGATGCTTATCAAGTGCTGAATATAGATATAAAATCAAGCAAAACGAAAGTTATGAAACTTCTTTTTTTCAGACCGATGCTTTAAATATTCATTCAGTCAACGATCTCGCTTCTTTCTTCGTTTTTGTTATTCAGCGGTCATTGTTAAGGTTGCAATTTCTCAATAAACAATTTTTTGCTATTTGTAGGATATGCACGACATCACCGGTAATATTGTCGTAATTTCTATACTTCTCTTGCTAAACCAGGGCGTTGCGTCAATAGTATAAGTGATGATGAAATTTTTCTTGATTTTGATCAGACAAAGTAGTTTTCAGTGTCGATGAATTTTTATCATCAGGCTTGTCATTGTGGTCGGAGCTTATCACATCTGGTTGTTATGTTGGATCAGTAGTTATTCTTGCGCGACTTATATCATCATTTTCGGATGCAGTCACTATCTTGATTTCACACGAAATGTAGTTCAAAGTTTGAATATTATTCTAATTTACTGCAGTTCTTTTTTTTTCACGTCGACAGACTTCCAAACCATCAAGTTTTGAATTTTCTTGCAGCTTTATACAGTGTTTTGATCGGTTACTTCTTTGTGACCTATCCTCTTATGCGATTCAACTTATTGCTGGTGCCAATAAATTTCCTGGTCCAACTATTCGACTTTTAGGTTCAGCTATTACGGTTTGTGTTTTAAATTCAATAAATTTTAGTAACGCTTTTAGAAGAACTGTGATTTCTGATTTTTTAAGGACAGGCGCCGTAATAAGCTCTAGTCTGAATCTTGAAATTTCTTGAATTTCGAGCCTAAAAGACAGATCTAAAATCAAATTTCAGTATCACATGAATGAGAATTTTTCGCAAATACAATTGAATGGTTGGATACAGTTGTTGTGCTGCAAAAGGCCCACTCAATGGAACACTGATAATTCCACGCTTTATTTGCTGGGAATATTGGTACGTATGGCATTTGTAAGAGATCAAACAAAGCTATTGGGCATTCCGCAATTACTTAAAGCCAATTATGCTTTGTTGCTACAGGTAAAATTTTGTTCTGTTGAAATTTCAGAAATCATTTTGTCGTAAGAATTTGTTTGTCAGTTAGAATTATACTATAATCAAATGAAGTAGATCTTAATAGCATGATTCAATTCATCACATAGCTTGCGTTTAATTCTTCCAATGATTAGGCTGGATAGATTAGATTAGATTGTAAAATTCTTAGTTTAAGACTTTTTTAAAAAATATTTTAAAGTTGTATTTAGCAAGAACGAGCTATTATATCAATTCTATATATAATTCAGTTCAGTCTGTTCATCTTTATGAAGTTGAACTATAAATTATGATTTACAGCAGTGGAAAGATGGATCAAAAAGTTTGCTATCATGGTTTACAAGTGATGATAGTGTCCCACCCCTCATTGATTCCACAAATTTGAACATTTCACCATGGGCATCTTTTGCATTATTGTTAGCTGAACAACAGTGTCATGAAACGTTTTATGAGGCTTTATACCGAGCAATGAGTAAACATCCGAAAAATAGTTTGGATCAATCCGTGAAGGTTACTGTAACAATTAAATGATTTCATTAAATTTAACATGATATTAGTGCTTAAAATCATTGATTCATAATCAGTAATATAGCATCAGTATTTCTGTTGAATCATTCATTTGAACGAACAGTATTTAAACAAATTGAAATTAGCGATATTTGTGATTAATGATTTAGTTCAGGTAATGGTTAAGAAGCATAGATAAATGATTAAATGCGGAATATATTTTTATCACCTTAATCATCAGAAATCATTAATAATTCTATATATATATATATATATATATACCCACTGCGTATTTAAATCTAGAACATTTCAAAATATTTCTGTTTTTAGTCAGTAACTCTGATTTCAACTCTAGTGCATTATTAGAAATTTGTATAATCCTCTACTTTATGTCATCAATGATTTTCATATTCGATTTCCAGAAGGCAGCATCCAAATCCCATGTGAATATTCCGGTTGAACGGCTACATTTTCATCGATGGTTACAATTTGGATGCAGTAATAATGTTAAAGAACATCCGATTTTTCCTTTTATTCTACAAAATTTGGCAATTCACTTATATTCACGAAAAAATTATTTGACGTAAGTATCGATTCATCCATTAATTTGTCATCTGAAATTTGTCGCATTCTAACGCACCACGAAGTGATCATCATGTGGCGTTTTAGGCACTAAAATAAATTCATTAGATAATACAGAAATCTCAAATCCAATAAAACCATTTAATTTTATTCACTGTTCACCATTCTTTTACTTCTTTGTATACTTTATTCTTTTGTTTTTAATAATCTTATAAAAAATATGTTTTAGAACAAAATTTTGCTTCGGCGAGAAGTATCTCACAAATTTATCCAGTAAGCCTCTATTTGAAGAATTACGAGAAAAGATTTTACCTCAAATGGAATACAAAAGTAAAAAGGGTATTTCTCTATTTTATAAGGTAAAAGTTAATATATTTTATCGAGTAACATAAGGTTATTTGGCAGCATTCAAATAAGACGAATATTTAGCAAATTACGTATACTTTGTGTTAAAAAACCTTTAAATTGTATGTGTCAGTTCAAATTATTTGGCATGGGGTGTTCGACATATGTTATGAGAATTTATTGGAGTCAATAGTGATTTAATGAGAATCAAACAGTTTAAAAGTGACCTGAGTTTTGCTTCTTGAATTCGATCACTTTATTTGCATTTTCCATGAAATTAATACGCAAGTTTTCTATTTTAATATTGAAATTGACACGTGTAATTTTTTAAAGAAAATTTCTCGCATTTTAGGCATTCGCTCAGTGGTTATCAAATCCAAAAATTTGTAGCATGTCATTTCATGCTTTTGACGATTTTTTACTTGATCATTTATTACAATTTATTGTTGCAGATGATTTCGTTAGTTTTTACATACATGCATAGGCGATTCGTTAATTTTTCTTTTTTTCTTTTTTTTGAAATTTTTAAAAAGTTCTATCATAACTTCGTGGAACGTAGTGTTTATTTCGAATTATTGGTAACAAATTTCTTCGTCTTTTTTAAACGTATAATCAATATTTACATCGATTTCAGCATCCTTGGGTGGAATATATGAATATAGATGAACTGCGGAAGAAAATCAGTGATGAGCAGAAGGTTTACTTATTTTCATTCATTTAATATTTAAAAAAAGAGGATTTTTTCGGAGTGAAATCTACACGGTCGTGTACTTTTTTTCTCTTTTTTGTACGATGAATGTGACAAAATAGTAGTTAAGCCGAAATTTCAGAGAAGACATTTTTGAAATATAATCACATAAAGTTTGCAGCTGTACATATTTGCATGCCATCTTGGTTCACTTGTGGTCAGTCCACCAATAATTCGAGCCCGTAATTTTACACAACTGATAACTCAATTCAGCAAACGCAGTCAAGCATTGCCTTATCCAGTGATACCGCTGCATCCCACATTACCACAAGAAATTCCTTTCGATTTGTCCATTGCATGTAATAGTCGTCGTTGTCTTAAGCCATATGCCGCTCATTTAAGGGAAATTAGTGAAGCTGCCAGGTTACTAAATGCTTAAAATAGATTAAATCTTTTTTTTAAGATTTTTTTTTGTTTGAGTTATGAGTTTTTGATAAAGAAATGAAATGAATTTTCAAATTCATTGTATTCATTGGAGCTTAAAATTTCTGATATCGATAGACTTCTGTAATCTGGTTAAGTATTATAGAGTATTTGTTAGTGCAAAAGACCAAATGGAAATACTGGATGACGAGTACGTCGGTTACTATCCTGACCTCTATGGTAAATCAGCAAC
The DNA here is from genome assembly GCA_002249935.1 of Onchocerca flexuosa. Classification (NCBI taxonomy): domain Eukaryota; kingdom Metazoa; phylum Nematoda; class Chromadorea; order Rhabditida; family Onchocercidae; genus Onchocerca; species Onchocerca flexuosa. Next base: position 58,677 of record KZ271523.1, read on the forward strand.
TGAATTAGCCATCGTTTTAAAGTGTGGTACCGCTTTTGGTAGCAAATGTGCACATCCTATAACATCTACTGTAATTGTTACAGCTAGTCGATATCAGGTATGATATTTACTTCTTTGATATTTACTAAAAATTTATGTTCATTCTCGAGGTTTCGAATTTGTGAAGGGAAATGATCTCGACGATTAAAGTTTAAAAAAAAAATAAAAAAGTCTTATACATATTTTTTCCAGACATCTATAGAAGCTAAAATGAAGGCTAATCGTCAAAAAAGATCCAATGAATTGGCAAGCATCTATTCCAAATTATTTGAACAAACATCACTTCACTGTGCTAATTTGGAAAACATAATTCTGTTAGTGCAAAGAAATTTTTTTATCAGTTTTTGTCCTTTGAATGTATTCATTAATCTTACACGTCCTTACCAAGTAAAACTGAAGTATGACATAGTAAAGCATATGTGAAATTGGAATCATAATTGCTGTGTTTTCTTAATCGAATAGTCTAGTATATTGCGATATTAATGTGCAATGCATGTATGGTCAAAAAATTAGAACTTGCTTGCTTCTTTATCTTAATCTATTTTAGGAGCACCAAAATTTCATAAAATAGTTTTTTCAGTAAAATGCATAATCATATGAAAAATGTTGACTCTCTCTCTTCAATGCATACAAAACTACGCGATGCAGGACGAATATTGTTTTATCATTCCACTTCTTCCATCACTTCATTGGAAATGATTTTTCCGGCAGCAGCAGATTCATATGCATTCGTTTTAGCCAAACTTGGAGAAGTGTTTTTTTTTTTTAATTTTTTTTCTTTTATTCTGTCAGTGAGACTAAAAAATTAAGAAATCTCCGAAAAAGAAGCTGAAGATAAGTTTTATTAATTAAATTATGCTACATTATTTCTCTGTTTCGCTTCCAGAAAAATGAGTTCGACTCGAGTAAACACCAGTGGAAAACTTAGTTCTAAAAAAAATTGTATCTGTTACACAAGGACTCAATAACTTTCAGATTATATTGATGATATTGAATTCTCTGTATGATCATTTGTTGCAGGCATTTATTGCTGATAATCCTCACGAACAGCACAATTTAATGCGTGTTATTTTAAGTGGTTCTCATTTAGCTCATCTTTTGACACCATACTTTACTCCTTATTGCATCCCACCAACCGAATTATTTAATTTGTATACATCTTTAAGTAAAGCTATCCGTGATCCAATGACATCATCAGCCGCATTAACTTTGCTATCGCAGTTGGATATCAAGAATACTGGCGATAGGTTGATTTTCATTTCTTTAAAATTCTTACAAAAAATTAAAAATGAAGCTGAACTTATAAGCTAAACTTTTTTTTCTATGTATAATCCTATCTTATTTTTGATTATTTTGAATCGGTCTGCAATCAGTTTGGAACTATGTATTGCATTATTTCAGATTACCACCCCATCAATTCTCACAGCTTATGCCTGTTGCATTTGAAAACTTGATTTCGATATCGGACACCTCATTGCCGCTGTATGATGTTTGCGCAAAGCACTTTATTCATTCTGTATTTCATCGATTCCCGAGCAATTTTATTGATGGTTTAAAGCTTTCACTTGCTGGTATGAATAGCACATAATTTTTTTTTCGAGAATTTTTCAATAGAACGAAAAGTAGCTTATGTAATTTATATCTGTTTCTAAAAGTAATGGGTTCAGAATATGAAAATATGATTAATTCAGGTCTAAATGTTTTTCCGGAATTATAATTCCGTATTCTCATCTTGATGCATTTAAATAGTATTGCATCTTCTTTTTATCGACATATATTTTTTGTTCCACATTATGTTGCTAATATATTTCAATATTAGTTAAGAACTGGAAGAATTTTATTTCCTTTTTCAAGCAAAATGATTTTTTAATCGTCACAAAAAAAATTGAGTTATTAATAGCATATTTTGTAATTTTTTAAAATGATTTCGTTAAATTTTATTTTTTTTAAATTTTTATAATTTCATGAAACTTTTTCTTAACTACAACTCCATTTCCAAGAAAAGTTTTTTTTTAATTATAAAATAAGTATTTTAAAATTATAAAATAAATATTGCAGATTGTAACAATACTTTTTATATTTTTCTAGCATGTGATACAAAAAGTACACCATTATGCATATTTGATGAAATTATTGAAAAACTTGGTGCGAGTAAAAAAGACGTAATGGATACTAAATCACAGTATATTATCGATACCATGACTGTAAGTTTTATATGCGACTAATTTGTAATTTCGTCTAAAAATACCTTTCGAATTCAACTTAAGTTATATCAAATCATGTTGATAAGTCAAAAGGATTATATAAATTAATTCAAAAGCGAATTAAATTAATTTATTACTGATCCTTGATTTCATAATTAGCTTTTAACTATGTTTTCTATTTTTTTTATTGCAGTATCCAAGACAGTAACTCCTTGGAGATGGTTCTTCTATCTAAGTTATTTCAGGCGATTGTTGCAAGTGAAACAGTCGCTGTGCAATTCAAAAAATCTAGAAATGAATTATCTACCAGATTTTACAATATTTGGGCTAACTATCTATCAAAGGTGCTGCATTTGGTTCATTTTTTCCTGTACAGTATAGCCTCTTTATCATTTGATTCCGAACAGTCTATTGAAAAACTTAAATCAGGTTGGTTTTTTTTCTAACTGTTAATAATCTATTTTTCATTAGTATATTAAATATTAGTTGAAGAAGAGCACAGACTTGTCCAAGAAAAGCAAAACTCGGCTTTTCGAATATTTTGCTGGCTTTTAACCATCAAGCTATAAATAGTATCATTTTATATGTCATGTGATGTGTTGAAATTAGCACAGGAGAGAAACCATTCGTTTCATTGTAGGATGTGGCATCGTTGTAGTATTAACTAAACATAACATGTAATTTGCTGCTATTGCATTTAAAGTGAATGCAGATTCAACTGTATCTTTCTGAATCTTCCTTTTGATAATAATATTTATATGTCAAACACTGCTGAAGGCGATTTTTCTCATTATTGTTGGGTCCAAATTTTTTAATTTATTTGTTATACTGATGTTGTCTTGTTTATTATTTAATTCGCAAATTACTAAAATGTTTTCAGAATTGCGACAAGTTTTCGAGCGTTGCGTGCAAGTGTTTGGCCCACTTCTAGAACCATTCGGTTCTGGTCTTCCTCCATGGAATCCAACTGATACTGACAGTGCTGCTATTGTTCTGGATTACTTTGTATCGTTGATGGAGCAGCTTCATCAATTATACGATGCTTACTTTCCATCCGGTTCTGATAACTTGATAACACTGTTTTGGCGGTACTATGTTGAAAAATTGGCATTTTTTACATATGGCGGTTCTCACATGCATCAAATTATTGTATGTTTTGCATAATTATTATATGTTGAGATAGTTTATTTTAGCTTAGGTTAGAACTGGATTTATCGGAACTGTATTCCTGTTTAGCTGTCCTGCAACACAGCATACGCTTTTGAAAGAAGTCTACTATATTTTCTTCTTAGATCAGCTAATATTAGCCCGTACAAGACATTATCTAAACTATGTATTAAAAATTGTATTATTTTATTTCGATCTTCATTTTAGCATCGATAATACGTGATTGTTCGGCATATGCATACTGAATTAATTAAATTGTGCTGTTGTTTTTTAATTCAATTAAATTTTTTTCATTTAAGTAAAATTTTTTAGGAAAGTCGTTTTATTAATATTCCTTGGCACTTATTCTGGCCCAGTTTATATGATCTTACTTCAATGGATAAAATTATGGTTGATGGTGCATCGGAAAGTGCTCCTCTTATTGCTCAAATCGTTGTTCGTATTCCATGGCTTCCTCTCATACAGTACCAAGTAAGATTTTCATTTTTCATGCTTTCTTCATTTCATTCACTCTTGATTGTTCTATAAATCAAAAATTTGATTCATTATCTCCATTTCTTGCTTTTTGAAAATGTTGACCATTATTTTCTTGTAGTGCCGTTGAACTCACATGCTTGGTTTTAGAATTAATTTCTTTCATTCGAATCTTATTTGTGTTTTTCAAATTCATTATAAAGTTTCAGTTATTCCATCCATTATTTCATTAGTGATTTTTTTTCTTTTAAATTTTCTTTTCTAATTAAATTATAGGAACAGGAGCCTTCAGATGCACATCGTGCATTTTATTCATTATTATTTTCATTACTGGCAAGTTGTATTAGTCGGCCATCCAATTATGCAGTTAGTCAATTTCAAATTTTATTAGGAAAATTTTTTAATTTTTGATGCATTTCAAAAAATCGCTTGTTTAATATTCATACCATAGTAGAATTAGTGATTAAGAATCGATGATAATTAATCCTTAACAAATGAATTTGAATAACTTTGCTCGTCACTATTTTTATGCCATACGGCTTTAACAATTTTTTTTTCATATCAAGACTTTTTTGTTTAATGTCAAAATTAGAGGATCATAGGAAATTGTATTCATCTCTCCTTAGAGAAAAAAATTGTAACCGTAAGATTATTTTAGGATTGTCGAAAGAATTAATTGGTTAAATTGTTGACGGTGAACTAACAGCAATCCAATAAATAGTATTTATAAGCTGATTTACTGCAATCATTCAATAGATATTTGAAAAAAAAAAATTTGGAAGAAGATGGTTTCTTATAGTAGTTGCTTGCAGATTTGCCGTGCTTCGTTGCCAAAATTGATGAATTCACTGTTACCATTTCCATGGCATTTAATTGATGTGGAACGGCTTAATGCGGTTTCATCTCGTATTGCATCCACTTTTTCATCAACAGTTCTGACTGAACCAAGCGATGTTACGAGTGCTTTTTTCGAGTTTGTCTTTAATTATTGGAATGTTGAATAAATACAAAGTTTTACCATTTTACCATTTAAATCTTTCCTATAGTTTCGTTGGGTTCTCAACTTATTCTATATTTTGGAAATGAATCGGTATCCCATTTGAATATGTTATTTTGTAGAAATAATGACAGTTGATGTTCAATTTATGATTGTAAAATTTTCTATGTTAATTCAATAGGTTGTACCGCCGCGTTTGCTTCTTGACATTTTCGATTGACTCTGTTTCGGCTGCAGAAATCTGTCAAAAGCAATCCTTTTACGTTCGTACTCAACTTGCCTTAATGCTTCGAAATGCAAATGATCGGGCGTGGTTGAGCCGATTTTATGAAGACCAAATCAAAGTTGTTCATAATATCATTTCATCCACAGGTATTTCATTCCATTATTTGTCGTTAATGTCTTAATAATTAATAAAAATATTACCATTATTAAGGAATTGCACGGATTTAAAGATTAAATCTATTTTTCAGGAAAAAAATATCAATCTTGTTTTTTCAGAATTACCATCGGAAAATCAGACATTTCTGTCTCGTGAATTGATTTCATTCTGGTCTGATATATCTGATAATAAATTCTTAGGTAAGTGTCATTTTCTTCTCTCATTTTATATAAATTGCATCCATGTCTCTTATATATTTTTTCCATATGTTAATAAGTATGGATGAAAATAGAGAAGAAATAAATGAGAGGAATTAAAGAATGGAAGAACTAGGAAGAAACTCTGAATAAACTTGAAGTCGAAAAGCAGGCTAGTATCATGATATAACTTTTCAATTAATTTGTGAAAGATTTTGCACAGTAACAAAAAGATTATTATATAAAGAATATGAGTGTGTGAGTTTCACACTGCTTAATTCTGAAAGATTCTGCTACTTTATGAAATATTTTAGGCAGTCATTCTATTATAATCAAGAAAAAAAAGCGAGGCTTACTATTTGCAAATATGATGATGAAAAAATTTGGTTATGTGGAAAGGATAGTGTACAAGGAGTCTGTTATAAGAATATTAAGTAAAACAGAAAAATGATTACAATTTATGTATGATTACAGTTTATTTTTGTTATTTTCAGAAGTTTTTTCATCAATTTTACTGCAATGGTTAGATAAAAATCCTAATTCTTCAATTGTTTTATTGTTAATGAATACCACTATAAGTTCGTTAAAAATTAATCAACTTCCATTTGGTCTTCAAATTATCGAGAAATGTATAGCAACATATTTTGAAAGTATTTTTTTGTTTTCTTTTTTTCGCATATAATTAATTTCTCTTGCTTCATTAGATGCCTTAAAAGGATGATCACTTGAACTAACAAAGTTACTTAATACAGTTATCAAGTTAATTAGATCTCTTGACTAACATGATAATAGCAGCGTTGTAATTAGACTATTTTTGTATCAGATGCAGCAAAACAATTATTCACATTCTTAGTTTTCATAATCATTATAATTCAAGGAATGGGTGTATGCGAATGGAATGTTGTACTAAAATGGACTATATTACCTGATCATTGCAGGCAAATTCTTTTCACTTCACCCAGGTAAGTGCCGTAGTCTATTCGCTGAGTATTTATTCCAAATAAAAATTTATATTACGATTTTTGTATCTTTTTGTTGCTAATATAACTTCGTTGAGATATAATCGTATATGAATTATATCTTTTTCGTACTGCTTACTGCTGCACAATCTCTTAACAAATTAGCCCCGTTGTAAAATTGGGGCGTCTTCCTATTGAGGATAATCCATTGAATTTTTGACTCATTATTTTCTTAACCGCTTAAAACTTTTAAAACACAAAGTATGCCATGCTATATTTCAAATTATTTAAAATATTTACACGTACAACCCATATTTATTCTTACTGCAGAATGGAGTTATTTGAATCATATTACTTGAATGAAAATTATAATTCTTGTTAAATTAATTTCTTATTAAAGTTCTAATAGAATGTGCAAGTTTCATTGTTTTATTTCTTCAATTTCCATTTTGTATGGTCAGTTTTAGTTCTGATAACACCGTTTTATTCTTACCATTATGCGCAAATGTATTTATAATGAAACAGCTTATGTCACTGGTATCAATGAAGCAGTTGGAAACTGCATCATTACAACAGGAAAATGCATTGTTACGAACTTTATTGGATTACATAACAATCTTGAAACCAAGGTATTATTTTTGAAAAATAATGAGTGAAATTTGAATTCCAGAATTATCTATTTCTAAAACAACTATTAGCATATTTTGCTAAACATATGATTGCATTTCAATCACACTAAAAGCGTATCGTATAAAAGTTCTTACTGAACAATTACTTAAACAGAGGGACATAATGATGATTTCAGTATTACTAGAATTCAATTATATGCCCAGTAGAGCTATGCGAGTCCGCTTGCTTTGAAAACAGTAATGCTGTAACAAGATTTTCATTCGTATTATAGTGTTATCAGGATGAACTTGTAATCTAATTTGCATAAAACATTTTGAGTATAAGTATTTCTATTAATAAAGTAATTTTAAAAAGTATTGGAACTAACTTACCTGTTTTATAATGACAATGAGAACTTTTCGACTGTAATAAAGAGAGAGGATTGTATTTATTTTTGATTATTAAACTTATAACTTTTTTCTTAAAAATTCTCAAAACTGGTGCAGATGTTGAGATAGAAAAGATTATATGATGGAAGGCAGAGAAAGAAGAAAAGAAAATAATAATTGCATTTTGGTTGATATTGAAAAAACAATTACATCTCTTTTCAGATATGTAACCAATGAAGCGGCATTCCTACTTCTGATGGAGAAATTGCAGAAATTACTGTTGCGGCAGTATAATTATTCTGTGGAACAGGGCAGTCAATTTTTAATGCAATATTTGGAATGGCTTGAACGAGTATATAGTGATGACAAGTCAAGTTCTTTTTTTTCTTTGATTGGCTTCTCTAAAAAGCAACCTTACTCCATCAGGTTAGCTTTATTTTTAAAATCTGTGCTACTTATCATTTGAAGAAAATGTATGTTTTATAGTGCTCATCACTTCAATACATTTTTTAATAATATACATTGAAGCAAAAATTGTATATTAATAATATGTATTGGAGCGAAGAGCGTATATTAATAACATACATTCTTCGAATAATCTATAAATATCACAATTTTAATAAATTTTTTAGATTCTTCGAAGAAATTTCCTTGTTTAATTTAGCAGAGAAACAGAAATATTGAGTTATTCATTTCTCTTCCAACTTTTATCTATACAAAGCTTTTGCAGAGCACAGTAGTTCTGTATTCTGTATTTTCAAAATTTAGTTATTTTTTTAAACGAGACTTTAAAATCTGATCGAACATTTTTCGAAACATTTGAAATTTCATTAAAATGACGCTATCTAATTCTTTCCAGAATGCGCTACATATGTCATTTGATGAATTTATATATATCACAGCAAATGATAGCCCCAAATCAACCACCACGAAATGCTGTCAATGCTCCGGTGCTCAACTATCGTATACAATCATTCAAAGAACTATGTACCCATAAGCAGTATACTCAGTTCCAAGCAACTTCTCAGCTGGCTCAGCCTTACTTTACTGAGGTCCAGAAATATCACATCGTACACATGAATGAATTGTTCGCACATGTTGTTCGCTCAATATACAACGAAAAATATTTAGAGGAAATGCTTGCCAACGCTGGAAGTTCTTATTAATATATTAACATTTGTTCGATTTTTCCTTCTGTAACTGTATGAACATTTGTTTCAGTTTTCGGTTTGAATTATCTTATCTTCGGGATTCACAATTACTTTATCTCGTTTTTGCTTAAAATTTTTGAACAGTTTTATTTCGGTTGGGTTCAAGAATAGTAAAATAAGTTAATGGCATAGATAGTCTGTGATTGCTGCATAAAATCTGTTATATAAATTCAAGGAATAGGATTGCGTATTATTTCCACGCCTTGGATTTTTATCACAGTAATTTCCTGCACTTAAGTCTTTCATTTTGAATTTATTTCTGAAAAATATCTGAGTTTCATTTTTCTCTAACTGTTATGTAAATTTTGTCTTGCTTTTCATTGGAGCTCAATTGTACAGATTTCCATGCTTCTGTTTGTATTATTAATAACTTTACACTTCATGATTCTTGCTATGAATTTCTTTTCTTTCTTTTTTTTTTAAGTTTATGGGATCTCTGCAGAGTCATTAAATCCATTTTACTCCATTTCTTCGCTGTTGGAAGTTAACAGGAGATAAATGACTATGGGTAAACATGCTTTCATTGAGTGCATGAGTGCTTTCCATTAATTTCAAATTAGATTCAAACTTTCTGATAATTACATGTGCAGAATCTTTCCATATATTATTGATGAACTTATCGGTAATATATGAAAAGAAAATCTTTTCATATATTTTCACTTATGCGGGTATTCTCTATTTTACGAAAATTTCCATAATTATTATCAGTATTTCACGTATTGCAAATATTTTTGACGTTGTTCGAATAAATTTAGTAAAGTTTCAATCCAGAATGTTTTCATGTTGCAAACTGCAGAGTGCAATAAACGATAAGATCTTTTTATGACTGAATATTCACTTATCTCTATGATAATGCAAATACATGAGTCTTTCAGGCGTGAGCATCATGACTCGGCATAAAGCTTTTCCGTTTCGTTACGTATAGTCTTGACAAGACGTGTTTGTCCTGGTATCACCTGGGGTCGTAGAATCTAGAAAATTGAGAGAATTGGCTTCGTAGGCTAAGAATGTTCAATTTTAATATTTTGTGCTCACGATTTATGTAATGCAGCAATCCTGAAAAAAATTTTTGGAAGTTTCAAAATAAATTAAAGCTGGTTAACTTCGAGGTTTTTTTGTTGACTTAAAGATATGTGAAACCTGAAATGAACAGACAAGGTTTTCATCAACAATCATGCTTGCGGCTGCATTATCGAACTGTCCGCAGTAATGTGGTGCCGAAAAGATCGTTACCAAACGGCGATTACCAAAAAATTCATAGCCATCTTGTACGACCTATAATTAGACTATTTGCTCCATTATTGAATCAAATAAATTTAAGTGCATCATCAAATGACCATCAGATATACCATTTTTAGAGTTAAACAAGTTTGTCCGAAAATCTCATAGTTATCCAATTTCATCCATTTCAAACATTTCCGAGCATTTAAAAGAGTTACAGATGATATTTTTTTAATTATTCCAACTACTAATGTAATTTAGGTTATTTGAGATGTAATGCAGTAAGCATTTTTCATTTGTACAGGATTCATTTCATCTTGGAATAAGTAATATTTTAAAATTCAATTTTTCATACTTGATGAGCTCGAGCAATCATATCAATATCCAATCTTTTACAAGCATCAATAACGACATCTTCACCGAAACCAAATGAAGCACCGCGTAAATTAGGCTCAAAACCTCGAATACCCACTACTGGGTCAGCCCAGAGTAAATCCATTTCCAGAGATGGACTAATAGGTTCCAACGGACGCGATATATTACGTAGCTGTAAAATTGATCGTCATTTCGATAACTAGTAAATAACTGCCATGGCATTGACCTTAGTTTGAAAATATTGATTTAAAAGAATGGAAGATGAACATCAAGAATAGCAATATCTATTTTTGCTTTTTTTTTATTGCTCAGATAAAGATTTCGCATTTCATATCAAAATTTTCAACTTGTAGCGAAAAACAAGAATAACAACAAATCATGGATAATACCTTAGATGATCTGTATGATCTTCTTGATCATTATATCAACTGATTTTTTGGAAAGGATAATTTCAAAAATTATAAAAACCTGTTCGAAATCTTTCAAATGTGGCGATAAACCTCCATGCATGCATAATATTCGACCGCCAACACAACCACATAAAGGCATAACAGCAAATACATCCTAAAACTAGAAATTTTCCTCGTAAATTCGTCTAGGGACATCGATGGACATCGATCGATTAATCTCTATCCTTGAAGAGTAACTTAGAATTTAATCTAATCATTTTTGATCTGCTCTCTCTTCTGATGAATGATTCAACTTTGCACAGTGCAAATTTTTCCTGGAAAAAAAAATCACGTCTCTTCTTAAAAGAAGGAAATTTCAAATCTACAGCATCTCGCTTGCGATACCTGAAATGCTTGCCAAAGACGACTCGAACTATAACGTCGCAAGCATTCATCGTAAAATCCATAGACTCGATTCACCGCATTACATTCATGATTACCGCGTAACAAGAAAAAATTATTCGGATATTTTACTTTGTAACAAAATAAAAGGCAAATCACTTCCTAAAAGTCACTATAAGTTATTTGAAGAGAAAGTTTCAATCGAAATTTTAAAAATGACTTTAAGATTGAATTATGATTCGAGTTGAATTTCTTTGTGTTTTGATGAATGATAATTCGAATTCTTGACTAAACAGATGAAATTAGTGGACAGGATAGAAATGGGAAGAGAAGAAATGATAAGAAGGAAGAATGGTGTAGTTATCAGACTGATATTCACGGGATTTGTATTTGTTTTGTTATTACGAAAATGAATGGAGCATTTTTGTATTTACCACGGACCAACAAAACCTAAGTATTATTGCATGCTAGTCTTTCTTGTTTCAAATTTGGCTTCTTCTGTTGGCCTAATTTGCTCTGATCTAATTAAAGATCAAATTATAACATCCTGTTTTTAGGTTCCATCCTAAAGTTTGTATCAAAAAAGTTGGGATTCCATTTTCGGATGAAGTTCTTCCTTCTGCTCTTTATTACTTTCCGTCATCTGTTTGCTTTAGCACTATTTCATTATGTTGATTATAATTTCAACCAATTTGATTACTTCAACCAAAATTTCACAATGAAATCAAAATTCATAAAGCTAACAAGATTTTGAGGACCGCGATCAACATAATCGCCAAGGAATAGATAATTTGACAGTGGTGGGAAACCACCGCGGTGAAAAAGTCGCAATAAATCACCATATTGGCCATGTGTATCGCCACAAATCCTAACTGGTGGATCAATTTCGAGAAACATGGACTGACTCAAAAATATCTGCAGATATAAGATTATAAAATTTCAAACTGTAGAATTTCAATTTTTGAAATTTTGGAACAGTATGCTTCTAAGAAATTTAACATTTCTGAACTTTGAAATTTCGATATTTCAGAAATCTTTCAAAACTACAAATTTTTTTCTCCAATTTTAAACTTTCGTGTAAAAATAATTTTGATGTATTTTTATATTTTTTATCAGTTTACCTCTCGAGCTTTTATACATAAGGCAAGTAAATCATTCTCGGATACATTTTTGCTCAATCCACCACCTTCTTTACCTACTGATAACACCCGACATAGGATATCATCTAATTTCATTGCTAATATCGAAATTTGATTATTAAAAGTCCCAACAATTTTCTGGAAGAGCCAACAGTCTATAGATCACCGATAGTAGAAGTCTTGTCACAACAAATTGTTGTACTTCAAATAGTTCGATCATTTATAAGTGTAAAATTTTCAAAAATTTGCATTATGCACTGTACGGATAAGTTATTCTCCACGGCATAAAAAAAAATAATAAATATTTCAGCGGTGGTTCATTTTTGACTGTCAAAATATTCATTTAGCACACAATAAATTATGAACCATACAAATATCGATTTCTTTCTATTAATATTTTTCCTTTTATCTTGAGAATGACAGTTGTTAATGAAGTTTTCCTCTTTTCGTTTTGTTTTACAAGCAAAACAGATGGATAATGCATTAAGAAGATTTGAAAATCTTCAAACTATGAATTCCGTTTATTACATTTCATTTTGAATGATTTGTCTTTTCACATCAAAAAACAATCGTTACTTTTCGCTTTTTCGTTTTCTTTTTTTTTGCTTTGTTTTCTTTTTTCTCCTCTTTTTTGTAAATATAATTTGGAAGGTTTTTTTTATCGCTTGAAATCATCGTTTACATCGATTGTTATTGAATCTTCCGTTGAAATCCCAATCGAGCGAACTGATTGCATTGATTTCTGAGTTTTGATCGATTTCAGAACTATCATAGCAATATGAGCTACCAATATCACACATAAAATTGTATGATTAATGAATAGACGAAAGTTAGTATATTCGGCATCCTCACTGTCATCAAATCTCGAGAATAAATTTGCGTTAGTAATATTTGTAGGATACCATTCAGCAATATTTTCAGTAATAAGTATTATGAATAATTTGAACAAAGCACATATTGTTTGCTTTTTATTGTTTAGAAAAGATAAATTTCAGAAATAATAAAAGAAACAAACTTTTAAATCACATTTGCTAATAATTTATTTAGTATCATGCACATAATACATATATGGTTAAGCAATTCTTTCTTTCTAATATTTAATCGATATTTTTACTAACTTCAATTACAAACATATCGGTGTAACAAGAGAGAGGAAAAAGATCTGGAATAATAAATATTCTATCAAATTGCAGAATTGTAATGATAGATAGCATGGAATCTAAGATTTATGAAATTTATTTATGTGAGTGAATGAAATTTGCAAGATATGGTATGAAATTTAAGATTCAGAATCCAAAAGTTCAGTAGCATTTTAGACAAAATGGAGGAATTTGAATAGGAAAAATCGTCATTGTCAACTGAATTCAAACATTGCGTAGTTCGCGCATTCATGCGCATAAAATGCATGCAAGTTGAGATTGTTGTAGAGATAGTTACATTTCAGCAGTTCTTTGCTGCAAGAAGAATCATTGATATTTTATCATTCATTTGTTTATCACAATTGTTATTATTAATACCATAATTCATACTATTATCAATTAAACTATCATTATTATTATCATCAACAATACTGTTATCATTATTTAGAGCAACAATCTGTGGTTGATATAATACTTGATCATTATTATTACAAATTATTAGTGTTATTTGCATTATCTTTTTTTATCACTATAAATTTTTTTCTACTTTAAAATAATCAAATTAAGTGATTTTGCAGAAAGTTTAGCACCTAACATACAATTTTTTTCGTCCAACAAACCATCATACAACTTACAACACTCAGTTTTTTCTCCTTTTGTTTTGCTTAAATTTGATTTGTAAAATTTGTTCGAGTAAAATGCATCATTAGTAATTAAATACTATATGAGTAATGATAAATATATAATGGCGTGATTTAAATGGTGGAACTAATTTTTACAATAATTTTTGAAATTAAAAACAAAAAAAAAAGAAATCAATTGAACTTACTTATTATTCAGCGAAAAGAGAATTGTGATTTTTTACCAAATCTCACAAATGTTTGTCCTCGCTTATTGCCTGAATGTAGTGTCTCCAAATCATCCAAATTGTTCTTGGTAAGCGCTGTAAATAAATTGAAAAAATTAAAATCAAAATTAAAACTTAAAATGGAAACGAATTTGCAGCAGATTTTTGTGATTTTGTGAATTTTTTTTATAGAAACATATATTTTCATCGAGATGGACAAACAAAATTTTCATATTTCTACAAAGCGAATTTATTAGCTATTATCAAAATGAAGTATTATTGTTATACTGTTTTAACTAATGAATTGGCTTTTTACAAGCTTTCAAAAATTCAATTCATTTTTTTTTCTTAATACTAAATTACTTTTCATCCTAAAAATTTTAGGATGAACTTTTTCAAACTTTTGCTAATGGCTAGAAAAAAAACTAAGGATGAATTATAAAAGATTAAAGTGAAAAACTTAAAGTTTCAATACGATGCCAAGTTTAGGATTGTTCTGTCATCATCAACTTGATCTCAGAAATCCTTCAGAAATAACAAATTTGCTAACAATAAAGACGTGAATGCAGCTATTTCAAAATTTCAACTTCTGATTAATTATAATTGAAGAAGTAACATAGCAATATTTGGACTCTTTAATTTCACTAATATTATTTTAAATATGATTTCCAGTTTATAAATAAATAAATTTTAATCCAATATTCGGTTTTTTCGCTTTTTAATTCTTTAAATTGAAGATCGATGGAAAGATCTGAATGGCAGATCAGGAATTAATAATAATGAACAGATGAAAAAAAACTACCAGCTAAACCTTTTTCAATGTATTCTCTGTATCGATCCGCATAGTCTCTTAGCAATAAATCATTTATCATTTCTCGTTGCATTTCTTCTGCAACAAAATTATGAATTAAATGTATCAATGATATTTCAGCTTTTTCTTTTTTTAACTAAAACATCTTATAGGAAGTAATTATCATCAAACTGTTCAATCCAAGCAATTTCAATCTGAAATCTCTTAAAATTAAATTTTTCAAAACCCTTCTCATCCAGAATTTTTCAATGCGTTTGAAGTGAAATGATTTTTATTATACTTGAATGAAAGAGCCATAAATGGAGATCAGTCAGTATTAAATGAATGAAGTGAAGTTTAAAATTAACCATCAATAGGTAATACAATTCGACGCGGATTGTAAATAGTTGCACTTGACGACGAAATCAGCGAAATAGAAAACAGCGTGATCGCCGGCAGGAAACATGTTGCGAAAACCATTTGAATTGCTTGTTGCTGTCCAAGCCTTAAATGAAAGAAGTTTGTTAAATTTCAAGAAATTGAAGAAAATTTCAAGCAAAATTCATAAGTTTATCATGGCGATAAATAAACAGCAAAGCAAGGGATAGATGATTTTTGGTGATGAGTCAATATTAAATGAATCAATAAATTTCGAATAAATTTTATTCTAATTCGTATTCTGTTTATTCAAATTAACTGATATTGTACTCAAATTGATATTTTCGATATATTTTTGCATCATTAGATGAGACTGAATCAATCAATCCACCATTCATAGTTACATTGGGTTGATTCGAAAATGAACAATTATATGGACAACATTCTCCTATCTTTTGATTAAATCTAACTTTCAAAATTCTGAAAAGAAGTGGAAAATGATCGGAAAAATAGAAAGAGCAATTTGCCTGTGTGCATACTACGTAACATGCTCTTTGATATATTATCCTTGGTTGTTTTCTTTCTTGTCTACGAAAAAGATTGCCAACCCACTACAAATTAGCAACGAGAAAAATTGCCAATCCATTTAGTACAAACTTCCCGTTAATGATATTCTCATTTATCGTAGTCACTGATGCGAACTTATCATATAATAATGATTTTCAATAGCTCAGAGCATGTTAAAATTTATAAAATAAGGATTTATCACTTCAAATAATATTCGTTTCTCATTTTTCTTAAAAAAAAAAATGAATTAATTAGAAACGAAAAGTTTAATTATATGCATTGTGCACATTACTTATGCTGCAACATTCTTTAAAATTCCATTACTTTAATAACACATGCGAAAGGATTTCAATCAAATTCAGAAGATTAAAGAAATGAATAAAAATCAGATGAATGAAATGCAGATATTACACCGGAAATATTTGAACTTCAATTAAAGAAAGTGGCAATCATTTCACTCTCCAATCAGACTTTGTGCAAAAGTTTGAACTTGATTAATCATACTGTGCTAATTACTAAAGAGAAGGTAAAAGTAACTGAAAAGAGTATGATTTCATTTTTTTTTTTTTTAAGCAAACATTATAAATGCATGAAAATTATTTGAATTTGCATATGATTGATGCAAACTTTATAGAATAAATGAAAAGAAATTAATAAAAAATTATGCAAAATAAACTAAGTTTAAAATTGATAAATTATAATTATTTCAGTTAGTGCAACTGATCAATAATTCAGTGGCAGCTATTTTCTTGCTTAGCTAGTATGATGATATGCTTAAATTTCTTGCATCTCTGAGATTTTGCAGCATTAATATGTTATTAACTCTTTATCGCAATAGAATAATCAGTACAAGTATTTCTCAAAAAAGATATATTCTAAGAAATTCTTGATTTACTCTTTAAAAAGTAAAAAGAAACTTAGCATATCCATAACAGTCAAATGAGATGGTTGCAAATATTTCATTTGTATATCTGAAATATGCTCGAAAATTTAAATTTTTTAAAATACTCATTTCAATGGAATTTCATTTCACAGTATTAGAATCACTGAAATTTCCAATTATTCGATGCAAATATACTTTATATTAATAACTCTGTATTGCTAATTGGATGTGATTGCCTTTTAAAAGTTTTTTTCTTTACCAACTGTCAACCATTCTATTTAATTCAACGTTATTTTACTAAAATTAGTATGAAATCATAATTTTAAAATTGAGATTTTGATTAAAATTCGAAATAAGAATAATTGTTGGAAAAACCACAAATTTTTATGGTAAACAACATTTGTATGGTGAACAACTTCAAATTAATGTTTTGTGTAGAAATGATCCATATTCTGTTGCAGCCTAAGGAATGTATTTTAATTTTACTGTGATTAATTCAAGTTGATTTTATCATCAAAATAATGCGTATCATTGTTTCCAGTAATGGAAAATTTTACGATACGACAAATTATTTGATTATTTCCAACTTTATTTTAATTTAATTTTACTAAATCTTTACTACTTCAAGAATCAAATCTGAAAAAGAATAATAATGTTTATGTGAAAGAATTAAAGGAATTGTCTGTTAATATTTAGTAAAGGATATGACTCAAAAGTGAATCTTTTTAGAAAAAGTGTAAAATTATATTTATAAGCATTTCTGCTAGTCTTAAATTAAAATGATTGAAAGTTTTATATTATTCGTTTTATAATTTATTTCTTTGCCGTAATAAAGCTGTATCTTACTCTCAAGAGACGTTTTTGTATAGCAAATCGAGCAAAATCAAAGTAAAAGCGCAAGGAAAGAAAAATAAACGGCATATATTTGCATAAATAATCTGTTAAATAAAGCAGAGCAAATTATTCATTAAATTAATATGCATATTTTAAGAAGCAATCAATTTGCTATCTAATCTTAATATAATATAAAAATTTTGTAGCGGAAATTCATTTATCTCTTCAATAATTGTCTCATTTTGTGGTAAGAAAATGGCCATAATTGAATTTTGCGATCAAACAAATGATTTAAACTTTGTGCGCTCATGCATGTTTGTTTTGCGAAATGCTGACTATTACAATAATCTAGTGATAAATGACAACTTAACAATTGTTAGGATAAATCTAGAAAACGATCATATTATCATCGATAGGAGATATGCTGAACTTTTCATGATACAATTATTATCTTAATAATTATCGTTGTAATCATATCAAATCGTGTGTGTACTTGATTTAAAGTAAGAAATGAGCATAACGAAGAGAATTTTGAATTGACTTCTCAGAAAAAATCGAATAAGAACTTCATCTGAGAGTGAGTAAGTAAGCATAGTCGATGAATTCTGAATGCTGCTAATTTTAAATTTCTCATTGAGATTTATTTTGATTTCCTTAGATTGAGAATTCAATCTTTATATCATCAAATATTTCTTATTAACTAGATGAAAATAATCAACAAATATTTTCCGCAAAAATACGATAACAAGTTGTACGGAGAAAGATAGGATCAATTTGTAATAAATATTAATAGAGAAAGAAAATTAGATCTTCAAGAAATGTATTTGAGATATCAATAAGATTAATTGTTGCCGGTAAATATTTTATGTTGTTTACCAAGTAGGCAAACAAGCTTTCTTGAAATTTCTATGTTTGATGATCAATGGAATATGCCGGATTTCTTGCAAAAAATGCCATATAATGTATTTAATTATTTATTTCTCAATTAACGAAATGGTTAAATTCGTTCTAAACATATAAATAATTGTCGCCGTTGCTTTAATAAACCATTCTATTTCGAATGTGCTTGAATTTTAAAAAGACGTGCAATTTGCGGGTAATTTGTAATTAATTAAGTTGGAAAATATTTCGAGAAACTTAATATCCATGGGATGTAGATTTACAACTAACAATATTGAAAAGCATGTGATGCAGAAAAAGAAAAATGCAGGGATAGAATGGTAGAAAGAACGAAAAGAAAAAACAGTAATTTAACAAAAAAGTTTGCAATGCACTGCTTGAAGCACAGCTAAGTGAGGAATATTTAATTGAAAAAAGCTTGACGATCGAAGTTATTAAAAATTCAGGAAATGACAAAATTAAGAAGAAAATTTGAGGAGGAATAATACTGTCTGTTGAATATCTGTGTGTATGAATTGCACAATGTGTCGTGAAATATATTTCTGTCATCAGTTGAAGGAAAATCTATGGAAATCAAATAATTCGGAACTGGAATTCATAATAATAAGCTGAAATTTCTACTTTTATATTTTTAAAAGATTTCACATATCAGTAAAACACGGGAATAGTAATAAAATGCTCAAAGATGCAGTTTTCAAACCATAACTCGCAAGATTCATAATGATTTCAGCTTAACAAATTAAGGGAAATGATGCTCACAACTTAATATCCGGGACAATCTCTGACATTCTATTACAAACTTTCTCGAGCAGAAAAAATCATTCTAAATTCTAGCCAAAACTTTCTTTGCCTTTGGCTCTGTTCTTAAAACCTCCAAAAAAAAAAAAAATGAAAAGCGAATTACAGACAAAATTCAAATGTTTCTGTCATCAGTTGAAAGAAAATCTATGGAAATCAAATAATTCGGAACTGGAATTCATAATATCAAGCTGAAATTTCTACTTTTATATTTTTAAAAGATTTCTGGTGAACCAGAATATGACATTATCTATAATGAAGCGGAAAATTCTTTCAAAAATCAGCTCCAATAATCGAGTGCTTAATGTGAAATTTTATTTCGGATTCTGGTTTTGCTTGTATTAAGAGGACTTGAAATAACCCATTAACACCAGTTCCGTGACCTCAACCTATTTAAATCATTGATGCAAGTGTAAAGCAATTTTTCTTTTTTTTTCTGAAGCATTTCTTGGTTAGCTATGATACGAATAATAATTTCAATAAGCAAAGAAAGTTAGGATTTGTTATTTCGATAACTGAATTTTTCTTTTTTTTTTTTTCATATCAGTGTGATTTTTGGTTTGATTTAATGTAATTAGGCATTAATTAAGCATTTTCTTAGTGTAATCAAACATTTCATTAGGCATTAAGCATTTGTAATTAAGCAACTAAACATTCTTTTTCATCAAACATTTCAACCGAAATTAAAAATCTTTGATTTTCTGTTGCGATTGTAAGATTCCTTATTTATTGGTTTTAAAGAATTGATAGTTACGGCGATGTACAAAAAATCGCAAACAAAATGTAAAATTATAGAAAAATTTTCAATATTATTTGTTATGACTTAAAATAGATTCATCGAATGAATTTTCAGCTCTAGAAGTTTCTTTCCTTTCTGGGAAGAAAAGAGGAAAGAGAGAGAAATCATGTAATGATCTATTAAAGACGCATAACGAAGTTATCACTGGGTAAATTAAATAAGCAGGATTTATTAATTTGCTTACAGCATTTTATCTCATTTCTGCCTTGTTCTAATTTTACAAGAATAAAAGGAGTTTTAGTCATACTTTTAGTATGGAATTTATTCTACAATTAAAAAGTATCATTTGTTATCGAAATAAGTAGCCATCAGTATTTCTCGATGGATACAACAAGTAGAATAAAATAAAGAAGTAAATGGGGACAGCACGTTTAGCTGGCAAGTAATACTGAAAATAAAGTACCAATGGTAAGTAAGCAAAAGAAAAAAGAGATGAATGTTTCAAAATGAATGAAGAAATTAAGCAAATAACTGAAAAGCAAGTAAACAGATTTATTTGGTAGGAAAAGAAAGTTTTGCAAAATACTTAAGAAATCAAGTTATAAGTATGAAAATAATAAAATGAAATGATAAAATTGCGCAGGCAGACATAAATAAATAAATGCCAAATTAGAACATAAAGGAACAAATAAATATGGAAATTAAGTAAAGAAGAAAAAAATACGCAAAAAAATCCTTCAATATATTTATATCTTTGAGAAAACTTCTCATACTATTTACTTCCATGGATGAATCTAATATTCCAAATTGGTCAACTTTCAAAGAAATAATAAAAGGAGTTTTTCGTATGCCTTCGTTAATTTATATTAGTCATATTTGAGTGATAGGATTGGCACAGGTAAAACACTACATTAACTTGTAAGAATTGAGATCGACAAATCTATGAATGAAATTAAAATTAAAAATAACAGAAAAGTTGATTTAGGAGAATGCTGAGAAAAGCATAACGGATTATCTTTACATCTTTCCATACTTTACCGCATGGATTTTAAAATAGAAATCCTGGTAATCATTACCTATCTAATCTTTGCATAATATGTTATTTTTCTTTAGTTGATGACGATAAACTTCTATTTTGAATAAATAAATTTTCATCCGCAATGAAAAAAGTAAAATAAAATCAATAAAAATGATGTCGTGTGCTGAAATTACTCTTTGATTTGATCGTTTCCATCGTTTTTTATCCGAGTTTAAATTTCTCATTATTAAAACTGCGTAATGATTTCAATCTTCTTTTTCAAAAAAATAAAAAATAAGATCAATTGAGAAAAGACAGAGGAGAAATTGCATTATAATTAAATATAGTTCAAAGCAACTCGAAATTTGCATCTTTCATAATGCAAATTGTTATAGGAAATATTTGAGAAGCCTGCTAAATAGCCTCGTGGAATTTTTAAAATTTTCGAAGAAAATAGAAAAATCAATTTTTTTTTTATCAGAAAAACAAATATAATTTCGAACAAAAAAACACGAGAAAAAAAACTTGAATTGGAACTTGAATTGCACTTACTAAGTTCATTTAGTATATAGCAAAATAGATGAGATCAAAATCATTTATATCCAACTAACCTATCGGTTCTCATGTCTCAAAAAAAAAAAAAAAAAAATTCACCAGTTTAACAATTTATGTAATTCTATCAATCAATTCAATTCCACAGGATTTAAATCTTAAAAGAGTTTTTTTGGAACTTAGGAAATAAGTCAGAAAAAAAGAACTTATAAAATAATCCATTACTGTAATTCATTCAAATTCAACAAACTATTTTTAATCAAATAATTGATAACATTTTCAGTCACTTGTTATTAAGTAAGACGAATAAGTCAGAAGTTAATTATAATGATAAATTAATGGAAATGAAATAGATTTTCCGTTTTTGCCTAAATAATTCATTTTATGGATTAAGTTTACCTTACATTTATGAAATCTTTTCAATAATGCCTCAATGCCGCTAAAAATGGAAATGAGTGGGATTAAAATGTCAACCGTAAAGCTTTAAATAAGTCAACCATTAATTAAAGTAAACTGCTTTCACTTTAAATGGCTTAGCCAAATGGTTAATCAAGCGAAATATTTTAATGGATTTGATGGTTAGAACCTTAGAAAATTAATGAAAATAGAATCAATTCATTAGCTTCAACCATGTCATAGGTCAAATGTACTGCATTACATGTAATTAGCATATATATATAATTCGTTTCTAATATTTTTTATAAAAGCAAAAACACTCAAAAACATTTAAATTATATAGATTTTCAACTTCAAATGCATTTAAAAGTACCAAGACAGATTGCATGATTTGCATTAATTAACTTATGAATAAATTTTATCTATTACATAGCGGAGAAAATAGAAAACTCAAATTTTCGTTATTGCATTGAAAAATAAGATGCTCCATAACATTTCAATATTAAGAAGTTTAAATTTCAATCATGCATAACTGAGATTTAGTAAAATAAACAAAAAATTTCCTATGAAGATTGGAAATATGATGGTTTGAACATTTTTTTTTCTCTTCCTAAGCTTTTCAAAACTTTCGGTTAGTGATACTTAAGTATTTTTCAAATAAGCTTCATATGCAAGTAATTTGCAGTGTGTTAGAAACAATTCAGTATAGCCATAAACATTAATTATTAGTACATTTTTAAATATTAAATAGGATGAAATTTAGAATCTTTTCGATGCTTTCTAATGGTTGCATTAAATTATGCGCTTAATCATTTATATTTCTATTATTTTGATAAGATAAAAGAAAGGAAATATTTCGATTAATAAAGTCTAAACAAAAACTGGTCTTATAGTAGGAATTTTAAAACGAACAAATGAAATGAAAATGATAACGTTATCATATGAATGTAACGATCAATGATGATATCATGCGATCATCACATGGTGCATGTTATTTACTATCATATATTTGAAAGCTATAGTAATAGATAGTTGATTAGAGAAGTTAATTAACTTCTCTTATGCAAATGGTAAATGTTAAATAAAAGATAAAACCAAAATCATAACTTATCTTTCGAGCATTTTACACTATCAATTTTTTATTCGTAAAATTGTATTAAATCGAAGAAATTATTATCTTTGATGTTATTGGTCCTGCTCCTGTATTCGATATCAGTACTTTTCTCAAATAATGAAAATTATCACATAATCGTGATAATGAATATCATGATTATGTGATATCCTACGATGATAATTTGGACCGGAAGTAGCTTTTAGCAGATTTATATATGCGATAAAATTTCGAGATTTTTAAAAAAACTTATCTATTTCTTTGGCACTAAAGACAAGAACCAATCGTTATATTGTTTGATAATTGAAAAAGAAATTTAATTGCATGCGATAAATTCGTTAAGTAATAACATTTCTAATATAAAATACTGTAGGTTGTTATGAAAGATTGTTATAATCATATATTTGCGGTGATTTTCGTCATTTTTAGAAATAGTCGTAAGAAGTGAAATATCGATTTTTTTTTTCAGGAATTTATATACGGTATTGTATCTGCTTAGATAAAATTTTTCGTTTTTTCCAAGTTAACAAAAATGAATTTTTGAATTGACAAAAATGTAAATTCAGTTCTAAAAGTCACTTAGAAATGTAAAATTTGATTTTTTTACCTGCTAAAATTTTAATTTAAATGCAAAATATTCGATTGCTTCTAGATGCATTTCAATTTATTGCGATTAAAAATTTTTAGTTATCATGTTGCTATGGAAACAAAAATTTTTATTAGCAATAAATTGGATTGAATGTAAATGCAATCGAATATTTAATTTAAGTTAATTTCATATTTAAATTAAAATTTAAGCAAAGAAAAAAAAACAAATAAGTTATTCAAAAGCTTGTTTGCACTGCTAGATGACTTTCGAAAATTGAATCTGCAACAGCTAAGGATTTAATATTTAAAAAATTAAAAATTGCAAGAAATTTCAAGCCTATTACGGTAAGTTCGTTAATTTTTAACACAACTGTTTAAGTATTTCACGACTAAAATCTCTCGAAAATTTTATGATTAAACGGCATCTAAATAATAATTACTATTGTGATCACTTGGTATTTTTAATAGAAAACTGATTTGCAAATATCTAAATACTTGGATTTGTTGTAGCTATAGTAATAAATAAGAAATGCATGAAATTAATAGAGAATAATTCTAGCTTACCTGTTTCTAGGCCAGAATTTTGCATACCTTATCGTGCTACCTTGTTACAAAATAAACTTATCCTTCATCAAAGTACCTCTTAAATCTATAGTAATCTAAAATAAGGTCTAACATTGCATCGTTTAAGAGATTCTGTCAATCATTTTACTATATTTTAATTTTATTCAAGAAACTACCAAGATTGCCATCTGGAAATCGAGAAATGTGCAGTTTGATAATTAAAATTAAGAGAGGGCTTTTGAGAAAGCTGATAACTGGTCATCTTTCTCATGGATTGATAATTAATTATAATACAGCTGCTAATGCAGCAAGATTGCTGATATCGTTCTTAAAGTTTCTTGTTCTTACTCAAATGATATTATTATTGAGGAGGTGTTATCATTAGAATGATATCATTAATATGCCAAATACTATTATCAGTCATTATCAGAAAAAAAAAAACTGATTTTTTTCGGCAAAAGTCCATTAGATTATTTGTGTAGTCGTCGAAAACAGATGCTCGCATTGAATCCAAATCTGAGCCAGAATGCTTCATCAATTGTATTATTTTAAAAAAGAGATAAATGAAGAAATGAAAGTCTTCAAAAATGGAAATTTTCAAATACACTCAGAACAAGCCCTTCGCTTCAATACCGATTAAATTTTTTTTTTAAAACGAGGAAAAGCTGTAGTAATGACGTATATGTATATATAAATCAGTTTATATGTGGGTTTGTCCGCCTAATTATTGCTAATTCGGTGCATTTGGCAGAAAAAATTTAGAGAAAAAACGGATAAAATAATTCATTTTCAAAAATGAAATCTTGTTTATGTTCAGAGAGAAAATGAAAGATTTTTGATGAAAAGGAGAATTTTTGAGAAGAATATTGTTAACTGTTATAAATATGTTCATTTGGAGAACAAAAAAAACCATAATTTGATTAATTTAGAAGCGACGAAATATCTTTCTTTGTCAACGATTTAAATCTGAAAATGGTTTCTTGTCAAACACAGCTGCCATATATTTCTACGACAAAGATAAGAAGTGGAAATCTCGCAAAATTCCTTAATAATATAAATGTCAGAAAGGGAAAAGGATGATGTAAATCATTTTAGCATTGAAAATGACTAATTTACTAAAACACTGACATTTTTTTTTCAGTAACCCAAAGAAATAATTAAGTTGTTTTAATAACTGCAAAAGATAGGTTGTCATTTGAAAAATATCAATCAACTGGTTTTTGTAAGGTTGAAATAAACAATGAGCTTATCAAGTAAATTGAATTTTATAAGAAGAAAGAACAATAACAGCAATAACTTGTATCTATATATTTAATGAAAAATCCGTGTGAACCTACACTTGATAAATTTATTGCCAAATGACTTCATGTTCCCTATAAAACAAGAATTAGGACAAATGATTATTTCAAGATCAATTTAAACATTGATGAATAAATATTATTAAAAACGCCATAAAATACTTCTCAAAAAAAAAAAAATAAACTTGTAAATAATTAGTCAAATTTAATAAATGAGTAATGATAAGTTAATGTATAAAAAATGATTTGGCTATAATTGATTCTCAGCCCAGATGTTACTATCACTTTTTTGTGGCACTTAATGGTCAAAATAAAAAAAAAAATGGATATAATATTAAAAAATTATTCAGCTATCATGCTATTGATAGCACTTGTTTTATGTTAATATCTTAATTGGTATCAAAGATTAAAGTATGCAGAAAATTGGTTAAACTTGTGGCATAAATTAAATTGTCATTCTCATTTAACTGATAAATATATTTAAATGCAGAGATCAAGGATTAAAAGTTATCAATATTAGAGTTATAACACTTATAAATTAAGATTATGACAAAATTAATAAGTAATATTCGAGAAAGAATTTTTTATGCATCGAAAGAAATAAAGTTGAAAGTACTATGATGATTTCATAAAGTTACTTCAAGTGGAATGGAAATAATACTATTAAAACAAAATATGTGCTAAAAATAAACTATAAAACCGTGCACTATTAATTCTGAACTTATCATTTACTAAACTAATTTTATTTCCAGACTTCAGAAAAAATCTGTCATATCAATTTCGAGCGGAGAAGAGCATTTTTATTGCTAAGTGAAAAGCTTCAAATTGCTCGAGTTGATAATGAAATTTGTGTGATGAAATATGTGATACTTCATATTTCATTCGAAATACGATGTATCAAGCAAAATTAAAGATAACAGAACAATAAAAATGGAAATTTAGAAATTCAAAAAATAGAAAAAATAGAAATGTGAGTTTTACAAGCATACAAAAAGATCCGTAAAGCAATATGTTTAAATTAATGTAATATTTTATTTTGGAGATTTTTATCATTCTTTTTTGCATTTATTATTAAATTATTTAAATATGGAAAATATTTCACAAAGATGGAAACAGCCTGAATAAGTGAAATGTGAAAATCGATAAATTATTTCATGCTAAAGTTTTTCAGGGAAAAATGAAAAAAGTTCAAGACTAAAAATCCAGAAAAATAATGCATTTAAAAAATGAAGAAATGAGGCAATGATGTTCACTTCAACAATTTTTTTTTAAAAAAAAGCATGTTAAAAAGATAGAAGATCATTTTAATTCCATTATTCATAAACATTAAAAAATTAATATGTTATAAAATTAATAACCTTTATGAATAATAAAATTAAGACGATTTTCTGATGACTTATCAAATCAAAGCAAATTTTTTTGGTGATAAAAATATTTCAAACAAAAGAGCAGTCCTCAAGTATTATTTTTATTATTATTTTTTTGTACTAACTGTTCTTAGATTAGGATCCTTTAATATGAATTTTTTATTTGTTTCTGTTGTTTGAAAAGAATGAACAATCAAAGTTAATTTGCATTTGCAGTTTCAAACCATCGTTAGTCCATTTTTTCGAAAACGATAAAAGAGTGTTAATCTTTTTCTTTCCTGACAAAATCAATTATTATTTTAAATATTCTCTTATGGAAAAAATTTTGAATTTCGATTGCTTTATTCTGCAAGTGATTGATATAAATGAAACGATTCAGCCTAATTATCCGTGTTTTTAGAAGGAAAAAAAAAAGTGACTTCAATCAAATTTGCTTACCATAAATTGAAATTTATCCAAAATTAAAGCAAGAAAATTATGCTCTTTTTAGTAATATCTGAAAAATGTTCAATGATAGATGTAACGATTTCCAAGTATTGATTGAATCAACGGCTTTAATAAAAATTAATTAACAAGTATGTGTAATCATATCAATAAAGAAGAAAATGAATGCTGAAGGTTGTTTGATCATATTGATTTCAACTTAAGCCATACACAAAAGATTTTTTTAATTTCCGCTTAAGAAGCGTTTTTCATCTTCCATAATCTTCTCCATAATCTTCTCCGAATGAAGAAAATTCGATTTGTTCGCCATTTATTGCGCCGAGAATGAATATGCTTATTTATTTTGAAACAAAATTTCCGGCAATTTTTTAAAAATTTCAACTTTAAAGTATAAAACAAAAGTTTGTTTACTTATGCGTTTATAAATATTTCCATAGTAATAGTGCTCAGGCAACGATTCTTCTACCACTCAGCAAATTTATTTTCCTATAGTAACATTTCAGTTAAGACTGTCCGTTTATTCAGTGAACTGTATGACCTGTGAAAATATGAATAGATATGACTGGTAGTACCATTCAATATACCAGAAGCGATCAGTTACTCTTTTGGCAATATATTGTTTAATGAAAAATTGTTAATAAAACTTCTCTTTCCATTACTCTTTGGTATTTCGATAAAAACAAACTAATGCATAATAGATAGAACAAAATTAAAATAGACTAGTTTCAAGTATCAATGTCCATTTCAAGTACCAGTGTCCTTCAGAAAGGATCTTACGATGCCAATAACTCTCAAAAATTTCATCTTCTTATAAACTATCGCTTTTTTCTTTCAATTGTCAACTTGAAAATGCTTATAATGCTTGGTCATTTTGTCATACTCATTAAATTAACTGATTTTTTGATTTTCAGCAATCAAAATGTAAGATAATATTCTTGACACAATCTGAAATTTCGAAAATATGAATTGCCATGTCGTACTTCATCCTATTTAATTATTAGCATTTGCATTTTAGTAAGTCGGGATTCGCAAGATTAGAATGAATATTCTATGAAATTAATTTAGACTTTTATTTGCTCAAAAATGCTGTTTTTAGCAACTTTTTCTAGAGGAAGGAAGAGAAATATCAAACCAAGTTAATAGATTTAAGAACATCAGAAAAACTTTCTATAATGCAAACAGTGATGAGAAGTACTCTAAAGACGCTTCTCTCTTAGCTATAGATTGAATTAATCCAACAGAATTAATGTTCGCAAAGATTGTTCTTCTACATGAATAACTTTTGCAGTTAACTTCACTCTTCCATCTTCCATTTATTCCAAATGTGATCTTTTTATTTGGGTTTAGAACGAGATCTTTGCACTGCTCATTTCAGCGATTTTCCCGAAACTTTTGCCCTAAGATTTCAATCAGTTAGTGTACACATAAGTCACTTACATTCTCCGTTTGTTAATTTAAGAACATCGTAAAGCCTTCTAACCATAAAATGAATTATCTTCAGATATGAGTATGAGACTATTTACAATCGAATGGAAAACATTTCCCATTCATAAAAAAATCTTATTCAAAAATTCCAAATATGTCAGCGCGAGACATTAAACTTCCTAACATTTGCCTGATGTCATTCTTGGAAGTCACAAATGTAGAAACTTTTCAGCACAAATTTTTTTCAGCGGTAATTAGTTGGAAATAAGTAATGTCAGAAAATATAAACAAATTCGAATACTAGGAAATGTTAAGGTTAAAATCGATATAAGAAAAACTAAAAATGAAAAAGACGAAAGTAGATAGGCAAGGATTTCTGATTTCGTGGCTCGAACAAATTCCATTATCCAACAGTAGCAACAACAAAATCCAATAATTTTTCTTCCAGAACTTTGGTTCATTTAGCCCTAACAACTGTTATAGTAATTAATTACGAATCCATTGTGCGATGGAATTTATAAGTAAGTAAATTTATAAGTAATTTATAAGTATGAGATGAAATTTATTAGACTTTTATGAATCTCTCACTTTTAAAACACTTAGGATGATCTCATGAAAAACAGAAACTTCCTTTTGCCATCATTGAAATGTTAAAAAAAAAAAAAAAACGTTTTTACAATGTAACATATTTGCTGTGGAAATGAAGAGTGAAAATTTATTGATTGCCATTAAAACTGTGTAAATTGTAGTCGAGCAATATGATTATCAATGATAATTTACAAGAATTAAAATTGCAAAATTAATTAAATTTACTATTGAAATTGGGTATCACACTGTATTGGAAGCAAAAAACTACGATAAATAATAAGTAAACATATGAATACAGCAAGCACAGCCCAATATCGTAGTTCTACAAATAATTCGTTGCCGATATATTTCGATATACCTTCATATGTGGTTTCGTATTTAATCGGTGGTTTTATACTGTCCATATCATTGTCAGGCATCATTGATTCCTGAAAGTTTCAGTAATTTCGCGAAAAAAAAAAGATTTTTCTCAATGTCATTTATTTATTTCTTTCTAATTAATAAAATTTACTTAAGATATACATCCAATTATTAAAATTTGTGTTTTGAAATATTGAAACTAAAAGCATTTCTTAAAATTTTTAAAACATATCTTTGAAAATTTCGAACTTTCAAAATATCTGGCAGTGCGAAATCCTCAAAAAAAAAAAAAAAAAAAAAAAAAAAAATCAATATTGCTATCTGCTAATATTACGCTTTACTGAAACCAATTTTTACGACGAGGAGCTCATGAAAATTGATCACCATTGATACACATTGAGCTGTTTTCGTGTTTTCATCCGTGGATATCGATGATTGCGATGATTCGGTTAAATTCGCTTGCTCTTCTGATTCAAAACCACCGTCATCAATGTTCTCATTTCCGGAATCTTTATATCTGAACGGTCGTTGTTTCTTCTTCGTTTTCGACCGATATCGACTATCTTTTTTATCATTATCGATATCAATAGCTAACTCATCCGAACGTTTCTTTTTCTTTTTTTTCCGCTTTTTCCGTTCTTTCTCATCTTCCTCACCCACATCACTATCATCATTCGGCAAAGAGATCAATTCTTCCTCATCTTTTCCATGTTTTTTCTCTTTTTTTTCCTGAATGTATAAAGCTATATTTCCGAACAATGAAGTCATTTTACTTGTGAGATAAATGGATATTATTTCTGTCTTAAGCACGATAAATATCAGAAAGTATTGGCATTTAATGAACTAAAATGTTGAATACTTTTTCGCGCATTCTTTGTCGATGTCGCGATTTTCTTCTTTGTTTATGCGCTAAAATTTGAACGGAACAAAATATGCATAATTCAGAGATAAACAAATGATGGTTATACTCAAAAAAAGGATCAGAATCATAAGAAATCACCATTTGAGTGAATTTCCAGTGTTAAATGAAGAGTTCATCTCAAGAGTTGTAATATTTCTTTCTCACTCAGATATATTACAATGAGAAACTTTATTCGAGTTAATGTAGACAATTCTAAAGTTAGCTAAGAGATTGAATTCACAATTGTTAGTGATTAAGAAAATAGTTTGTTATAAGAAAACTTGGTTGCTACACTTTTGTCATTAGACAAATACAGTAACTTGAGTTTTCTGGTATCAGTTGTCCTCTTGATTAAAAAGTAGTATTAAATAAGCATTATTTAAATGTTCAACTTCCAACATACATGAGCGATGTTTCTTTCGAACTGCCGAATGTTCAGTTTCATTTTGTTTCTTGCCGCCATAAAAATCCATTGTATCTACCTAAATTTTGCATTAAACAAAATTTTCTTCAGCTTTTTCCTGAACAAAAATACTTGACAAGAATCTTGACAATTATTGAGTCCATTATATTTGGAATTTTTTATTTTAGATTAGAATTATTTTTGAATGATAGAAGCATACAGCATTAGCTTTTGCATAATCAGTACGTTTCCAGACACCTTCATCAAGTTTGGCGTTGCGATACTTTTTCTTTTCACCTCTGCCCTTTGGCGAGTTTGTGTCTTCTTCTCTGTTTTCATTTGATTCTATCTATGAATGGTTATTAAACCTTTTTAACAATTTAATTATTCAGTTGATGTATGCATATTATTTGTCTTCATTAACAACAACAAAATAAATAACAAAGTTTTTAGCTTTTTGATTTTTAGTTTTCTTTCATATGAAATATTTTCATCTTTTGTTGAAAAATTCTTTGATATTATTTAATATCGTGATAAAAGAGAAGCGTGCCTATACATCTAACAATACAGCAAATTAAAGTTGTTTACTGAATACTGTATGATCTTATTTCAATGCTGAAACTTCAAGTATTTAGATACTGATGAGAAATTGCTATCAGATAATGTACAAACGACCAAAAGTTCATTGAACAAGGATTTGTTTATTTTTTTGTAAAATTGCTCCATAACTTACGTTCAAATGTATTTTTCATCAAAGTTGAAATTATGAACTTGATCTCCACCGATAAAACAGACTATATATGGAAACATGAACAAAAATCTTATCGGCTTATTATTATTGATACCATAGCAAAACGATACAAATCATTATTCGCTGTATTATTCTGTTCTAAGTTTGCGATATTCTATTCTAAGTTTTGATATCATTTCCTTTCCTTATCATCCCTTCATATTGGTGAAACAATCCACTTAATAAATACAATAAAGTGCATGCACATGTGGAAATCATGCATGCAATTAGCTTGCGTGTTTCTTTGACTTAAAGTAATGTTAAAATCACTTGAACAAAAATCGATAAAATTCTGATAAGTTGAAGACAAGATACTGATTGGGGATTGCAGGAAAAACACGTGAACACATTTATTTATACATATTTAGATATTGGTCCCAATACTTTCTTCTCTTAGAACAAAAATAACAACTCAAAAATATTTGGTTGTATTTTTCATCTGTTTTTCAGATATCCAATTCTTTTCAAAATTCGATATTTTTCAATTTAAATCGAAACATATAATATTCCAAATTATGATCAGTAATCATTGAACAATTTAAAATATCATTAATTATCATTGTGATTGGCCATGAAAATCGAAAATATAACGAAAAGTTAAAAAACCTCCTGATTTTCACGATTCTGAGTTTTCCTAAGTGACTTTGCGCCGAAGTCGAAAAATATTTCACCTGACATTCCGATTTTAAGACAACTTTACAAAAGCAAATACAGCAATATAAATGAAGCTGTTCATAGTTTTACTTTATTTATATTGCTAGTGAATGCGAAAAAATCCCCAAAATTTCTATGCAAATTTTGTCAGAAACTATTATCGATTATGGCGGAATTAACCTGCTAGAAGTTAGAAATGAGTGAGAAATGTCAACTGCAGCGTTAACATTTCCTAGTATTCGAATTTGTTTATATTTTCTGACATTACTTATTTCCAACTAATTACCGCTGAAAAAAATTTGTGCTGAAAAGTTTCTACATTTGTGACTTCCAAGAATGACATCAGGCAAATGTTAGGAAGTTTAATGTCTCGCGCTGACATATTTGGAATTTTTGAATAAGATTTTTTTATGAATGAGAAATGTTTTCCATTCGATTGTAAATAGTCTCATACTCATATCTGAAGATAATTCATTTTATGGTTAGAAGGCTTTACGATGTTCTTAAATTAACAAACGGAGAATGTAAGTGACTTATGTGTACACTAACTGATTGAAATCTTAGGGCAAAAGTTTCGGGAAAATCGCTGAAATGAGCAGTGCAAAGATCTCGTTCTAAACCCAAATAAAAAGATCACATTTGGAATAAATGGAAGATGGAAGAGTGAAGTTAACTGCAAAAGTTATTCATGTAGAAGAACAATCTTTGCGAACATTAATTCTGTTGGATTAATTCAATCTATAGCTAAGAGAGAAGCGTCTTTAGAGTACTTCTCATCACTGTTTGCATTATAGAAAGTTTTTCTGATGTTCTTAAATCTATTAACTTGGTTTGATATTTCTCTTCCTTCCTCTAGAAAAAGTTGCTAAAAACAGCATTTTTGAGCAAATAAAAGTCTAAATTAATTTCATAGAATATTCATTCTAATCTTGCGAATCCCGACTTACTAAAATGCAAATGCTAATAATTAAATAGGATGAAGTACGACATGGCAATTCATATTTTCGAAATTTCAGATTGTGTCAAGAATATTATCTTACATTTTGATTGCTGAAAATCAAAAAATCAGTTAATTTAATGAGTATGACAAAATGACCAAGCATTATAAGCATTTTCAAGTTGACAATTGAAAGAAAAAAGCGATAGTTTATAAGAAGATGAAATTTTTGAGAGTTATTGGCATCGTAAGATCCTTTCTGAAGGACACTGGTACTTGAAATGGACATTGATACTTGAAACTAGTCTATTTTAATTTTGTTCTATCTATTATGCATTAGTTTGTTTTTATCGAAATACCAAAGAGTAATGGAAAGAGAAGTTTTATTAACAATTTTTCATTAAACAATATATTGCCAAAAGAGTAACTGATCGCTTCTGGTATATTGAATGGTACTA
>KZ271524.1:0-36681 GCA_002249935.1 Onchocerca flexuosa
CATATATATTCATATTTTCACAGGTCATACAGTTCACTGAATAAACGGACAGTCTTAACGTCTGAAATGTTACTATAGGAAAATAAATTTGCTGAGTGGTGCTGAGCAAATATAAAATGATGAAATAGATTCAGAGAATATAAAAAAAAAAAAAAAAAAAAAAAAAAAAATACTGAGCAATGAATTACAAAATGAATAAGTTGCCAGTAAAACCGAAACATTTTATGATATAATTATGATGGGATAATCGAAATATTTGTATAATAGAAATTTATATAGTCTCTCAGCCAGATAAATCATCCATATTTTCGCGCAATGTTTTTTGTTCCCTCATCCTCCAGCCTAGTAATAGAGTCCATATGGATTGTCCAAAGGGTTATAAAACATGTAAATTTCTCCATCTTACATTGTAGAAATTAGCCATACCTGCAAACTCAATCAGATGTGTTGTAAAATGAAAAATAGTTCTTTCGCTCACATTGCCATCTTTGTTTGTGACTACCGAGCTTAATTTCAACAGTAAAAAATTCTAGACTTATACATATGTAAATCTTCCAGTTCTAAAAGCACGCCCATGCTTTGATGCCTCCACTATAAGAAGAAATTCAATTCAAGTTCAATATTAATGCCGTAAAGTATCCACTGGATTAGTATAACCCTTCAACTCAGTCTGTCCCTTCAAATCCTTCTCTGCTATTTTCTAATATTAATATCCAATTCTTCATCAAACCTCATCAATTTTCAAATTTCAAATAAACCTCAGAATAAATTCCTCTTGTCAATGTTTCTTTCTGATCGTGATAAAATTTTAGGGATGTATTCTGCTTTTCACTTCTCACAGATTTCTTCAATTTTCTTATTTCACTCACTTGGAAAACAAACCTCAAACTTGGATAATTAAACTTTTATTAAATAAATTTATTAATTCAGCAACGAACGTAGCAATTATATCAACAATGCAATTTCGATAATGTCAAAGAGAATTTTCGTGGCGATAACATGATACGAAGAAAAGAGAATATTATGACGCAACGTAGAAGATATTATGATGCAAATAAACGGAAAACCAAATATCCGAGCTTGCCTATCCAAATGCGCTCGTTAATGCTCATCCTTCAAAATGATTTTGTCCTCAGGACTTTCTTCTTCTTGGATGGAGAGTTCTGATACAGTTTTGATCTACAAGAAAGCGCCTTTGTTAGTGCATGAGAGTGAACCTTTGTTAGCGCTCGATCTACGTTACAGCAATGTTAGATTTAAAACAAAGGAATCATTGATTCTCTTCTCTTCGCGATTTCAGTGACACTTCTACCATAAGAGAAGTATTCAAGATATCACTGTAATTTCCATATTCATCCATAAATTGTATTGTAACGTAGTTATTGTAATACAAAATGCGTCGTAAATGAGCCTTTATCACATGACAAATTCGTCTACACAAACAACCAATCTCCAATTTCTCCAAAGAAGAAAAAACTTTCACTTGAAAAGTCATACAAACGTAATTAGCTTCAAGTCAATGATTGAAAGAAATATTTTTCAGAATTAAAAATTCAAATGAAACGAAGCATTAATTAGTCTGAGTAAAAAATCTTAAAGAATTGGTACGATTATGCAATTGTATGTCTGGAACCAATAGTACTAAGCTGCTGCCAAATACTTTGTCATTTATCTAATTTTCATTTTTGAGGACGAAAAATGATCAAATTATTTAGGTTCTTGTTATTTATATGATGATAGAGCTCTATCGGTAAGTTTTTTTTTTTTTAATTT
This sequence comes from Onchocerca flexuosa, assembly GCA_002249935.1. Taxonomy (NCBI): domain Eukaryota; kingdom Metazoa; phylum Nematoda; class Chromadorea; order Rhabditida; family Onchocercidae; genus Onchocerca; species Onchocerca flexuosa. The sequence continues at coordinate 1,774 of KZ271524.1, forward strand.
TGAAATATTTTAAAATATTATTATTAAGTTTTTTTTTCGTTCTATTTTTTGATTGAAAATCATTCAGGAAATATCTTTTAGCAGTTAGTCTTTGTGCAATAAAGTCCTTAATTCATAAACATTATTTAAATAGATGACACCAGCAATCATGTCGTTAAAATTAGGTAGGGATCTCCATAAATATTTTGAAACAAATACTATTGATTTTAGGATATCAAAAAAGTTTTTTCATAATTAAATAATGAATGGAGGAAGTGATGCGGAAAATTGCCACTAAATTAAATTGGAATCTATTTCCAGCCAAATGATTTGATTTTAATGGAGTTGAATTGTGCATAATAATTCAATTTATATAAAGTTTAAAATACAAATGAAGTTGGGAAACAATTATTAAAGTATAATGTTAAAACGTTATGATGAACTGATGAAAATTTGAATTCCGGTTCATTCAATTTCTAAGTGTCTTAAAAAATTAAAAAAAGAATTTTCAATGTTAAATTAAGCAGTTATTTTCGCATTAGATGTGTCATTTTGATGGCATGTACATAGAAGATTTGGCAGGAATAGAAGATAAAAATTGGCTGAACTTCTTCAGTTATTTCATTTAAAGTTTCGTAATCAAACTCACAAATCAGCACAAGAAACAGTGAGGACTAAATCAATATCGGCAAGGTGTAACACAATATTTAAAAAATTTTTTGTTTTGTTTCGTTTCTTCCAAAACTTCATTTTTGTCTTTCGAAAATTTATTCGGAAAACATACTTTACACCAGAAATGAAAAGTTATGAACGCTTCTAAAATGAAAAAGAATATACATCTGTACATGTTGACTGTGATAAATCAGTTATCTTCTTCAAATAACTATCATATGATAAAGAATAAGTTTAAGTAATATCTCACAACTCATTATGTTACTTCTACAATTTTGCTGAAGATGAAAGACCCATAAATCATCTAAATGATTAAGTTAGATGATTTATGGAGTTTTGATTAAACTGACTAAGTTTCAACTGATTAAGTTTTTCGACAATAATCAGAATATAATTTTTAAAAAAAAGTATATACAACTTATAAATGCAATATCCAAACTTTACTATTAACAGAAAAAAAAGAGACTGAAAAAAAGAGAAAAGATATAATTTTCTCTTATTATATTACTCTAATTAGTTTTAGCGCCTATTATTGCTATTCCCACTGCATCCTCGCCATTATCAGTTTTGGAATCCAATTTAGGTATATCAGCTAATCGCTGCTTCATTTCATTTGTTTCTTTTTCTTTTCCAAAATTAGCATTTTATCGAGTGATAATATTAATACTAGTTCTGTATGCGACACATATATCCAGTAATTTTTTCTTTATTTTCAAAAAATTTGGATTCCATTCAAATTTTGACAAAAGTCGCGCAATGTTTAACTCTCAAGATCGACTGTGTACAAAAACCAAAAAATGATCAGAAATGAAAAACTTGATTTCCTTACATTCCACTTATAGCGCAATCAAGATTTATACCAGGAAGTGTTCATTGCTGAAAGAAAATATTAAGCAAAAAATTTAAAACTTTGATAATTTACAACGCATCATCTTTTTCTCTAAATATTGTTTTTGAAGATTGAATTTTTGATTTTTCCAATCAAAATTCCTGAATAATTTGGGAATTATTTTAAATCAAATTTTGCTTTATAGTTATTGCATTACAGCTAACAATTGCATTTTGCGTTGTGATTAATTTTTTTCTCCAGGATTAGTCTTTTTTTTGAGAAGTTCTTGTTTTGTTTTTTTTTTTTTTGTTTTAGCATGTTTATGCCAGGATTTTGTTTTGCAAACTATAGATATTTTTCTGACAGAATTTGACAGAAAAAAAAAACTTCCTATATTAACCTTCGAATCCATAACTTCTTAAAAGTAATCGAATAAATTTGGATCACACAAGGTAATTAGCAATTATGGAATATAATTGAAGCTGTAGCGGCTTCATTGTAAGAAAACGACGATTAAATATGGATGGTTTAAAATTTATATGGTGCTTGATATTGTGTTGGTTTATTATAATTACTTAGCAAAGTGATTGTAATACGTTTTGATTTATTTGTTCAATTAAAAATCAATTTTTAACTAGTTCTAATCAATTTCATTAGTTGCAAGCGATATAATTGATCGAAATATCGATCCAAAATTGATCCTAAATTCAACCAATTTCAACGCGCCGCTCTTTTTATCAAGGATTTCAAAATGTAAAAATCATTTTTTCACGGCTTAATTTTACCAAGATTTTTATTTCACTAGAAATAATGAAAAAATTGGTGCTTTTTGATTATCAACTATTTTAATGTCATGTTTTAGTTGAAATAGTTACAAAAAGTGCAGTCAATTTCTAACTCTTTCTCCTCCTAAGTTTTTCACCCATATATCATGAATTTAACAAAATTGTTAGTTAAATCGATTATTTTTCTTCTAAATGTTTTAAGACAATGAAATTTCCATTAATTCATCGTAACTGTATGTGAAAAATAAAAACAAACATCTTAACTGCATATGAAATAACATAAATTGGTATAAATAATTAAAGTTGCAAAGATTCGGAAATAAGCCAAACGACTCCACATTTTACATTCTCTGTACGCGAAGGAATCAATGAAAATCTTACAGATTTTCAGAATTGAAAATTCACCTTGTATGAAATGTAAAATATATAATGAGCAGAAATGACAATTGCATTTTACTTCTTTATAATTTGACATAACTTGTTCTGAATTTCAGAATTTTTCATCTTAACCAAAAAGTTTTAGCTAATCGAAATCGAAAGATTTTTCGATAAACAGTGTTGCAAACTTTTACATTATTTCAACCAGTAATTCTTCTTCAGGTATAAAATTAATTCATTCTTATAATTTTTATTTTGGCTAAACTGTCAAGTGCTTCTTTCATTTTCATGCTATTTTAATTTAGTGCAAAATATTTTGAATGAACTTTACCAAAAAAGATCAATGCCTTTAGCACTGCTTGTGCAATCTCAGTCATATAAAATATTGCAATTAATTTGCTTCATTTGCTCCCTCAGCTCACTGATTAATTTTTTAAGGCATCAAAAATTAAATGAACTGGGATTTAAATTTTCATATAATTGCATTTGAAAAATTAGAAAAAAAGTTTAGATTTTGCTAAGATTTTGCTAAGGTTTCGGCTGAATTATCAAATAAGCGAGAAACTTTTGCTAAATTCTCAAATATTAACCAGCTGATCAGTGAATAGTGATGAGGTTGAAATATAATGCAAATGCAGTGATTTATTGCAAAATTAAGAATTATGTATTAGTTTTATAAAATAACATATCTCAATACATACCGTTGACATTGGAGATAAAAGTTTTTGAACAAGTAATACACGCAAATAATTTCAGTAATTAACGATTGGAAGAGAAAAAGATAATTTGCTTGAAATTTTTGAATAATTTATCTGTTATAAGGTTTATTTGCTCAACTTGAAATGATTTCACTTTGATATACTCCATTGTGAAATCGATTATTAGCCTTACTCATCTGTTTCATCTCTTGAAGAATATAGGAAGCTCGAACAATTATCGAGAAATGGTAAATGGTAATGGATAAGTTAGAAAATAAGCTGAAAAAATAAAATGAAAAAATCCATCTTATTTGAATAACTAAAGATAGAAGAATCATTAGTCGAAATTCGGTTCAATCCACTCATTCATATAAATTTTGTTTGAATTTTTTCCGCATACTTCAAAAAAAAAAAACCAATCTTTATAATATAAACCAAAAGATAACATGATTTGCTATGATTTAATCAGTTATTATTCACTCACTATTTATGTTTTGAAATATCGATGATTCTTTTTAGAAAAATTGAAAACATTTGTGATAAATTAGATTTAACATCATTCCATTAGGTATATATATATATTGCCCAGTCAACAACCGCAATGATAACAGTTGATAATAAAATAGGGATATCGCCAAATTAAATTTCGATTTCTGCGATTTATTTCGAAGCTGATGTAGAATAAATAATCGTTTCTTTGTTTCGCATGCCCATTTGCTACGATTATTTTTTTTTTTTTTTTTTTGGATTTTTATGAATTCAGTGCGATTGACACAAATGCTTGTAGATGAGAGAGGATTCATTGTGAAGGAAGCCTCTCCCACAACTAATTCCAACCATAAAATTTGTATTAACAAATAATTTTATAAACATTTGTTCCTTCATGTTTCTATCAGTTGCTACGTGAAATATTACTATGCAGTAAAGAAGTGGAAAAATATTTTGTTGATATAAAAAGATAGTTTCAACGAATAGCAAGAAAAAGTTGATTGAATTTCTGAAATCGATTTCTTCAATTCTGTATGCTCAATTTTCTATTTAATTTGTCAGATTTACCTGCTTTCGATTTCTTTCGATCATATGTGAAAATGACGACTTACATCCTGAATAACAGGTAAGTAATAAGCAGTCAAAGTTTGGGAATTCAAAACATACAATTAATTACAGTGAAGTTTAATATCCATGTAACCATTTAATACTTACAACAACGGTATTTAAAGTAGTAAAGATAATAATTGTAATCATAATGCTAGTTGTATTAAAAACGATATGACTAGGCAATTTTATGATAATTATTGGATTAATTACTTACGTACTACATCTTGTTATAGCTTGTACAGAAAACATCAAATTAAAATATTTTTCCGTTTGTTGTCATTAAAAATTCCTTACAAAATAAATATTCTTCTTATCTTTCATCAATGTCATATATAAATAATATTGCTTGGTTTAAAGTGTAAATAAAGATAAACAATTAATTGTATTCATAAAAATAAATATATTCCATCACCCATCAAATAATATATTCTATTTCATTCTTTTTTTTTTTCAAATTTATTTTTGTGACAGAATTTTAGAAATTTCATCTAAACATTATAAGTCCTCAAGCATAAGTTCATATATTTTTCAAAAAAAAAATTTCATTCTTTAAATTTTAATAAAGTTTAAAGAGTAATTTATTTGACCAATACCTTCTACTGATTTCAATAGGACAAATATGATAATGTCAAGCTTTTTTTCTTTTTTTTTCAAGATTCAAATGTAAAAATTGAAAAAAAAAAATTTTTTTCGTTTTGACTGCATAATTAGGCAGAGAAAACGAATGAATTTTTATCTAAATTTTTACATTTTCTCATTTCATTTTTTTATGTTCAGGGAAGAACTCAATACTCAGTAGTTGTCGATTTCTCCTCCAGTGTGAAATAAATGAAATGAATTTCAAAAGTGGGTATCTGAGAAACAGGCAAAAATAAAATACATTTATGTTATATTTAGTAAACATTTTAAAATAGCTCACGCTGCATGGAATTTAAAATATTCAAAAATTTTATTGTGGAGATTTATACCGGAAAGCTAGAATTTTATGCTCTTTTTTATCATAGTGACAATAAAACACTTTAGAATAGACTAATTTGATAAATCTTTTTATAATATATGAAGTGTTTTATTCAAATGAAAAATTTAGTTTTTTCCATTTCATTTGTATTTCAAAACAAAAGAAAAAAATTTTTTTTACATTTTAAAATATAATATCTTTTAGTTTGTACTCCATCTAATAAATAACATTCCTTCCATATCTGTTATGAAAATGTCAACGTATTGCAGTAACAATTAATTATAATGATATTTAAGAATTTCCTATAATTCTAATAATATAACTACTTGCTGTCGGTTCAGAATTTATTTTCTAACTTTATTTCTGATATAATTTGCGTCGAAAGTTATTAGCCTTTCTTTGTTTACAAGAATTTCCTTGTCTCCTTCTTTAATGTTTCTATCTTAGTTATAACTAACACTTTGATCCTTTTCTACTTATTCTTCATAATTTTAAACCAATCATGGCAACCAAGCATGTCTTTTTAATATCTTCGTTATATGTCTTCACGATTTCAGCTAATATTTCCGGCTTCCTAATGTAATTGCTTTCATTTTCTTGCTTCAATTTATTTTATTTAATTATTAATTCTCACTATTACAATCTGTATTCTTGATGAATATTGGCAACTGTTCGATATAGCTTCAAAGCGATACATAAGTTGCAATTTATTCATTAGTCAAATTCATCGTGCTTGTTTTGAATTAAATTAAATCATATGTTGTATCATTTCCCGTGTCATTACTCCAATATCTCCTATTACTTTGATAAAATAAAATCTGTGCTATCTTAATTACGGTAAGGATACGATATTCTTACTATAATTAAGATAACATAGATTATATTTCCTTTTAAACTACCATATTCATATTTTATTGCTCCCTGTATATTTACTTATTTCAATAATTTCTTTTTTCTCATTCCTTTTTCTGCTGATATGAATAGCAGTAAATTTTTTCGTCTTATAATTTTCCAATCTTTCTTAATTCGATTTTTCATAATTTCAATTCCGCTCGTCGACTTATTTCTGTTTCAGAATACGTTTTTTTCAGGTGGCATACAACATCGCTTTCGAGCATCACCATGTATCTGTATGTGTCTTTTGATTTCATTACACAGATTATCACATAGCTCAGCTTACGGAGAGGTGGGGATCATAAAGGTGATCCCTAGAGATAGTTGACGATAGCTTAAAGCCTAAGTCTTCTCTGCAAGGAAGGAGAAAAATTGTATCTTCAAGTGTCTTTTCGAAACTAATCTGCTTCGTCTAAATCTAATCCAGTAATTTTGTAGTATTCTATTATAAGTTGGGTGTTAATTACAGTACTTCCATTTGAAATCAGACATCCAACGCTTTTTATTGATTTTGGCCATGAACAAATCTGCTTCAGTTTCTTTCCAAAGTTTTCGTCCATCTATATATAGTGATTAGGTTATTAATCATTATGGCAACTTCAATATTCAATCTACAACACTTCAGTATAAATGATAATCATTTATATTGTTGATATCGGAGAAATCACGGGTGATTTGAATGCAATCTCAGCGATCGATTGCATGAGCAGTTTTCTTTCAGCATCTGATTTGACATTTAGCTTCATAAAATAAACTTTCTGATATTGGTGTTTGTGATTATCATCAACAATAAGATTAATGAAGCAGTAACTTTAATATCATTAACTTTTATAAGTTTAGCTAAACGCATCCCTTGCACAACTCATCTGCAGCTGAAAAGAATTTAAGTTGATTTTGATTGCGAATTCTCAAAATTAATGACATAAAAGCGAATGTTAAAGAAATAGAATGACTCTTTTTCATGAATGATTCTGTCTTTTACACTTGCTAAGATAATGCCGCTTATCCGTTATTATCATTGTAAGCCGATAATAGATGAAGCAATTAATTATAAATGTGATTCAAATGACAATGTTTACTATCACTTGCTAGCAACAAATTGTTGTTGAGCTTCGGCAAAATGTTAATATATGTGTTTGTTTACTTTTGTTATACTGAATGGATGGGAAAAAGATTTATATTGCTGTTATTTTTGTTGGAAAAGATAACAGAAGAGACATTTCAGTCGTTTGCAGGGATAATTCAATACTTTCCTGCAAGCTATTAAACTATGTTTTTCGTTTTAAAATTAAAAGCAAATGAAACGTTAAAAAATGATGATAAGGGAAAGAGAAAAGAGACGTTTGAATCTACAAATAATGACTACAACATTATTTTAATCATTTTTTTTCATCTATACTTTGGTGTCCATTTGATTTAAATCATTCAACATTTTTTACTTATCCTAAAGTTTTAGCCTTCTTTTAAAGGGAAATGTAAACTTAATATTCTCATAATTGTGTTTTTTTATTCGAGAAAAAAAAGGCCAATCTAAAAAAAGTGGTTAGGCGATTGTTTGATAATGAGATATCATGGCATTTCACTTTTTATTTTATCAAAAAAATTTTTAATTTCATTTTTATTTGATTCAATTTATTATATTTCAAATCCATTTTTTTTCCATGTTTCTTAATATAATCTATTTACTTTTCTTAGATTGGTTTTTTTAATGATAAAAAAAAAAGTAATTGTGTAATAAATTAGTATTGATTTTCTCTGCAAAAAAATGTTTGAGCCTTTCTTTTTTTTCTTTCTCTCATTTGATAGTTTCATTAATTGTTTTGCGATTTTGTTTTTAAATTAGATCTCAAATCGTACTAGTTATTTGCGAAAAATATGCTATAACTAAATAAATGACCTGCCATATTTAAATAATTAAAAATTTGATTAGAAATTAAGGCATAGAGAAAACTAAAGCAAATTTTCAAATTTGCCATTTTTATGTGGAACTTCGTTTTTACTTGCTAGGTTTTCTGCTATCAGATTTACATATTGCTGAACTTCCAGGTCAAAGCCAAAAGCTATTATTAAATAGCTAATAGATTTAGGAAAGTAGACCTGGAAATTCAGCAATTTTCAGTAGAATTCCCTTGATTTTATCGACTACGAATTCATTGTTGGAAAAGTTAGGTAGAAGTTTATGATATCATCGACTACTTGTTGATAAGAAATGATTATAAATTTGGAGTGTTGAATTACATTAATAAAATGTAATGTTTCAATTAATGCTACTTCCCTTTTTGTATTTATGTTGACGATAGGGGAAAATTGGATAGAAATTATCACTTTTTTTCTGCCATATTATTTACAAGATGCAATATTATTTATACATGAAAGTTTTAATATGTGCATGGAGGAGGTGAAAATATTGCAAAATATTACGCATATTTTCAACGAAAAAGAATAATCTTTAATCTTTACATGATATTTTTTCAATTCCTACCATCCATCTATTTCAAATCTTTATCTTTGTCTAAATTATTCAATCAGTAAGTTTAGAATATACTAATTAATAAATTATACTATTTTCAAATTTGAATTTCATTATAATTCAATTCGAAGTTTAAAAATTGAAAGTTGATCATTAATACTATAAATGCAAGATAAATTTTTCATGCCTTACTTTACTCATTAATATTTCATCGATGTTAAATGAAAGAATTTAATTAAATTGTTTCGATATATTTATTGATATACATATAACATATCAAATTCATGGATCTATTGAAAAAAGACAATCAGATAGAAAAAAAGAAAGGGAAAAGGGAGAGAGAAAAAAAGAGAGAGAAAAAGAGAGAGAGGAAACTTCTTACCTGTAAAACTAAATTGGAAAAAAAAAGTTTTATGTACGCAATTACGCTTTTCACGCTTGAGATGATGATTAACGAAAACTGAGTAAGGAAATTATACAAATAAAATTGATCAAATCTTTCGCTTTTTCCCTTCCATGAAGTCTTGACAAAACTTATAATTTGCAATTTTTAAATGAGGCAAAATGAAATATTTGAAATAACTCAAGATTTAAATATTATCCAGTTTGGAGAGAAAGTTAATATGAATAAAGTAAAGAAGAAAGAAATTGAATTTATTGATTTTCAAAAATTCTTGACATGCTTTTATCTATTAGCTAAACAAGCATAAACTTTTAAAGCAACTTTAAAGAAAAAAAAAACCATCGAAGCCAAAAATATTTTCAATAAAGATAATTTTATTGAGACATACAATAATTTTATTATTGCTTTAATATAGTAAGTGATTTATTTAACTTTCCATTCTCGTAAGAAGACTCTAAGATAATATTCTGATATTATCAATAATAGTATCATAACCAGTTATCATTACTGGTAGTGATAGCATTGATAAAATATCATTGTTGACAAATAATGAAAACCAATGAATAATTTTATGCCATGTAAACATTCATTGTAATGTTTTTAATAGAATCAAATCTAATAATACATCATAAATCCGACCGGAAAGTTGAATCGTCCAATCGACAAACAAACACATTGTTTTATTTCACAAAATTTTACAATTTCCAATCGATTTATTTGCTATAATTGATTCAATTTCTTTTTCATTCGCTTATTTTTCATTTACTGATACTAGTTCGTCGGTTGAACAAAGAGAACTCATCAACCATCCATTAATGAAGAGAGTTCTTTCGAACTGCTAATTTTTGCTGATTAAAACCATTCTTGTATTAGCATTTAATTGCTGCTGCATATTTGTATCCCGCAACTATTCCTATTATGATTGGACAGATTTTAATTATCCAAAAGCTATGACAATTTTCACTTTTCTAATCATTTTTTTTCTCCGATTCATTTAAATTGTCATTATTGAAATATATATTTGCCGATAACTATTATCAAAATTTCATTCTTTTTGCAATTTCGAATTGGAATACAACGATAGCACATTGAAATTCACGATTGTATTATGTCATAATTTTTAAACAATTTCGAATTATTTTTAATTTTTTCATTTTCACTTCTAAACAATGTACTTTTAATCTAAAAAAAGAAAAAAAAATTACCTATTACCTATTCATTTATTTAATTCCATTTCATCGTCTGTTTTTCCTTTTTTTTTTTTCAAGACATTTTAACAAATATGAAATTCCATATTCGTTGCTATAGCAAATTTGACAGTTTTCCAGGAGAAGTAAGTTATATTCCGTTTTGTCACTCATTACTATTCATTAAGCAATTCTTTGTGGAAGAAAAGAAGTTAATTTTGCGTTTTTGTTTCTCACAATTTGCTGAATGTTTTCTTTAACGAAATAATAACTGTAAGAATTAAATGCACAAAATGCCGATAACCTCTGATAATGTTCAAGTCGACAGGATATTCAGACCAAGACGAGCACCGACGTTTGTTGCAATCATTTTCCTGGTAAGTTTTAGTTAAAATTCGACTTACCATTTTATCATGTCCTATTTTAACTTGAAGTAACGAAAATTTTTTGCGAAGTGAATATTCAACTGAATAGTCGAAATAAAAATTCAAATGAATGTACCAAATGAATATTCATTTGGTAAATTATTTAAGTTTGACAATGTTTTCACGTCTATTTGATCTTTGCTTTTATTTTTTTTAGTTTCAATTGAAAATAATACAATTTTGGTTTATTTTCAGCAAGAAAAAAAAACTGTTTTTGTCACAAGTCACTAGTTCAGTTAGAAAATATTTATAATGCAATCTAGTATTTGTTTTCTAAAAATTTATTTGATTTGAAATTTGTTAAAATTAAATAAATAACGAAACACATGTGACATAATTTCAATTTTTCTTTTACCATTATTTTTCGAAATAGTAATACTATTATTTAATTAAACATTAGAAAAATTGAATTGAATGATTAATTCAAAAACTTTTAAATATCCTACATATTTTATCACAATTTGATATTCAAATGTATTTATAGGCTGAGATATTTTATCATTGAAACTTTTCGAAAAAAAGATTTAACAGTATCTATCAAAAGCAAGCTTTTTTTTTGAATTTTGCTTGTTTTATGAATTAAGATGTACTCATTTTGATCATTTTTGATCGATTTATTTATTCAAATTGAAATTCATTTCCAGGTTTCAGCATGGTTTGCAAATGAAGTAGCATTGGCATGGGCGCATGATCGAATACCACGTGGTGAGATGCTTCCTCTACCAGATTTATGGTTTAGTTTATTCCCAGAAGTAAGAAGTTTGTTATTTTACGAGAATTTAAAGTATAAAAATGACAATTTGATCAGATTATTATCACAATCCGTTCTTCATTAAATTTTTATTGTTAAATGAAAATGAAATTCGAATGTTTCATTTCTGAAATATTATTTTTAATTTTTATTAGTAAAACTATTGTTATTTTGTTTTTGATTAAACTGTAAACTAAAATTATTTTGCGACAAAAACATCGCTTTCCTTTGGCTTTCTTTCTTTCGTTGTAGATAACAAGTTCAATAATAGTAACAGAAATAATAATGATCACCATACTGATGATGTCATTCGGCGTGATGTTTTGTCACAAACATCGATGGATCGTAATTCGAAGAGTTTTCTTTTGCGCCGCTTTGTGCTATTTTTTTCGCGCTTTTTGCATTATTTTAATTCAGGTTTTCTTTCATCCTTTTTTATTCCTTAATTTTTTTTTTTTAATCATGAAATCGAAAACTTTTGATCTCTTCTATCGATTATGCTTTAAGCTGGAAAAAACCAAGCAACAATCAGTCTCTTAAAAAGCCAAGCAACAATCAACTAATCTCTTGAAATATTTGTGGTATTTTAAAGGAATTAAACAATAAAATTAGAATGGAAAATAGGAATTATTGATTTCTTCTTTTTTTTTCATGCTAGTCATCAAAACTTGAGACTGAATGAAACATTTTCTTGTTTATTGAAATATTGATTTCATTCCTAACAATTATTAACGAAAAGTGGAAAATAAAACAAAAGATATTTCAGTGAAGCCGATATTATTGTTTGAATTTTTTTCCACTTCTTTCCCTTCTCTACACACTTTTTTTTCGAAAAAAAATAAATAAATAAATTGAAAAAAACCGATTAAAATAGTGGGACAGATGTGTGAATGACAATATAATTGGATTAAAGTATTGAGATAGATAGATAGATAGATAGATGAATAGCAACATTATGGAGACGAATTGTAAGGAATATTCCACTAACTGCTCGATTACATTTCTGATTTAAAATTCGAGCATTGAAACTTCGAGAACCTCATCGAGCATACCTGATAGAATCACGCAAATGACGCATTTCATTATTATTACATGAATTTTTCTATTCAATTGCCTTTCAACTTTACTTTTCGTTAGTTAAAGGATTTATGAATCAATTGCTTAGCAAAAACTGCAATATTTAAATTATTGGAAAATTTTTTCAAAAAAATTCTAACGATATGCTGCGATTTTCTTTCATTCCCACCCAAATCATTACCAACACTCTTTATTGGCGTTATTTAAATAATATCATTATTTTATTGCTTAATTATCAATATCATTATCACTGCTATCAATACTATTGTAGAATACATCCAGTATTTTGATTCTATCAGTTAAAGTGTTATATGAATTCTTAAACAGAATCTGAATTCAATAAACTGATTTGAAATCAATAAAGAATAAGAAAATTTAAAACCAATTAAAACGAATAGAAGCATATGAGAAAAAGAATTTGTCATGAAAAAATTTTATCATCTCTACCGGATATTCGATTCCACCCTTATTCCAAAATTTCGTTATTTGAATTTCGACGGTTGTTGAATATTTGAAAATCGATGAAAAAAATTTTTTTCCTTGTTTTCCTTTCCATTAGAAATCCTATGGTGTTAAATGTAATTCGTAACAGTTGTTTGAAATTGAAACCGTATCCTATTTTAGGTACCAGTACCGAGTGAAAAAACATACTGTGCACCAAGAAGTAATGGTAATCTGAATGTAATAATCAGTCGAATCTTAAGAACATTTTGGTCTCTTGGAATTGAACAACTTCGCCAACGGTTAATCAAATATTAGTTTTTTTTTCTTTCATCCAAAAATTTTTCCATTTTTGTTTATTTTGAGAGTTTTTTTGTTCAGAAAATCAAAAAATTCTATTGCTTGAAAATTGAGCGATTACTTCTGCCGAATGCCCAAAACTTTCACAATACTTACCATTTGAAATTCATTAATTAAAAAGTAGAAAATACAGATATATCATTTTATTCTTCTCATTCCTTCTGAGTTATTAATGAGCATATATTTGTAAATTAAGAATGAAGGATAACTGTAAAATTATCATTTACTTTTACAGCGAACTTTGTGGTGATTTAATTATATCGGGACATACCATATCACTGTTTATGGCAGCACTGGTTTTGAAGGAGTATTGTCCAAAGAAATTTTATTATTTGGCCAAATTATCTTATCGAGCCACATTTATTGCCGTCCCTTGTATTTTATTGGCCAGAAAGCATTACACAATCGATGTAGTACTGGCTTATTGCCTTACAACACGCATCTTCTGGACTTATCATTCATTATCAGTATCTTTTATTGCATTCTTTGCAATAGTGCTTATATGTTAAGCAGTTCTTATTTGAGACAAATATTTGTCTCATCTGATAAATTTCAATCATTGTAAATATAACGTATTCATTTTCTAATGTTCTTGTAATCTCAAGTAATACGATTATTATCTGATTGCAGTATTCTTATCACCAAGGTTATTTCGATCAAATCCCATTAAAGCAATCAATTTGGGCTTCTATGGTGCCATATTTGGAGGCAGATGCACCACCACCGCAATATTTTGAAAATTTATGGAAATGGCCATCCAATTGTCTGCGATGTTTCCGAAAAAGATGACCATGAAATAATGCACCAATAATAATCAACAATTTAATCATTGTAAATAGTTTGATTATTGCTGTTTTATTCTTAAAAAATAGTGACAAATATTTAAATTAAATGTAAATTTTCCCCGAAATCTCGAAAATTTTATAAAAAAACTCGTTTATCAAATGATAAAAATAGGTAATGTGAGATTAATTTTTTGAAATAGCAATAAGATAGGAGAGATCGATTTCTGCATGCAAAAAGTAGATGTCTATGCCAAGTGTAATGCATTATTTCTTTATAAATTAGATTTATACTTAGGAAAAAACAAACAAATAATTTATTCTGTTTACTTTTAAGAAATTGATATGTTAAAATGAATAATAATATCCACAAATAATTTAAACTTTTTCAGCACCAAATTTTTTCAATACCTCTTCCATTTGTTTATGATAATCGAACAACAATTCGTTGAAATGTTTTAAACAAATCGCCTGATCAATTTGAATCGTTGGAATTTTGCGCAAATCAGCCTGAAAAGTATTAAGTAAGATGGAAAAAAGGTGAAATTAAAAATAATCCTAAACCTCGTAATGTGACCAAACTTCATTTTACATTAGTAGAATGTTTTTGTTTCGATCAGAATTTTTTTAACTTTCATTGAAATATATGTGAAAGATAGTAGATAGGAGATAGATAGTAGAAGATAAAGACTAGAAAAAACTATATGTTTCTACTCATGTCAGACTTAGTTGTTTAGTTAATTTTCTTTTTTTTTAATGTCTGTATACATTTGTTGATTAATTGGAATTAATGAAATAAAAATTAAAAACTTGCTTTAACCAAAGCTAGCTGTGTTTCATAATTCTTTCGACATTGTTCCAACTTGAAGCTTTTAGTCGTTGCCGTCTTTTCATCCCTGAATTTCTTCCATGGAAATAAAAGTAAGAAGTATTGCAGGAGAGATATTGTAATTATCAAACAGTAAACATATCTAGCAAACTCTTACACAAAATAACTTAAACTAATCAATACTTGAATATTTCTTTTTTTTTTCACTCTTAAATTCTTCAAAAACAAATATACACTTTGGATCATTCTTCTCAGCTTCTACTTCTGCCATATCCATCTGCCATCGTTTTTCTCTCAATACTTCGATTGAATTTATGATGCGACCATAATCGGATACAACCCAGGTTTTCAAATGATTTGTCACCTGAATAATTGCATGTATCAACGTATTTGATGATAAACTATTAATATTTTTAGTTGCGAAGAAAAATTGATTTTGAAAAATTTGAAATTTCCATGAAAATTCTACAATCAAAATAATCTTAACATAGAGGCATTGAACGAATAGAATATGAAAAAATGAAAATTTTTTATTCTTCGCTAAATTGTATGCAAATTTAGACAATTTATGTACAGTTTTCTTCTTTAATCCGCTATTTTTAAATATAAAATGATTCGGAAGGGAATTTTTCATCATTCCTTATTGATAATTCATACCTTATCTTGAATTTCGGTATACATTGTCCGTTGCATATCACCGATTGTATCGTACATTTCGCTTTGAGTTTTCAAAAAATTTGCATACTACAAAAATAATTATTAATTAGTGAAAAATGAATGACGACAGCTAACCAATTGGATATTAAACAATCGATTGATTTATACGATCGATTGATTTATATGCATTACTGAACTACTGATTAACAACGCATCAACCAGATAGGCAAGATTATTGTTTAAATAACTGATATATTATGATCTTTTTTAAAAATGAAATCAATATATGATCATGTTCGGCAAGTATTGTCAAAAAAAAAAAAGATACTATGTTTGAATTTTAAATTTTGATATGCCAAGTTGTTTGATTAATCAAAAGTTAAAACTGTTACCTCCTCATGTTCAGCAACTTTTGGAGTGAGTAGTTTGATCGATATGGCAAGTTTCTCGCTTGCGGTCCCTGTTTCGTTTTTAAGTTGAAATCGTCGAGACACTGCATCCGAGCAACTCATTAACTCATCCGCAACATCTCGCATTGTTGGCAGCAATTCCATCTATTCATGACATATCAATTTCTTTATTGCATAATATACATCGAAAATAAAATATATCAAAAATTATTTTATAATCATTGATCAAAGTACATAATGTTAAAGGATGTACGTATCGATTGATTCTGAAAATGATCAATTTTCTCGAACGTATTATTGAATGTCGAACAGTTCATGCTTCTTAAAACAATATAAACCAAAAAGATTTTCAAAGTAGAAGATAGAAGGACAGAGTAGATAATTCTGACTCTCTTCTTTATCAAATTTCAATTTAAAATAAGCAAATTTAGAAAGTCATTGCCATTTTGCAAAAATCTTGAATGCAAAATTACCATTGAAACAATTTCAGGAGGATATTTTGTTTCACGATAACGTTGAATTTTAAGTTTTTGAAACATACGATCAAAAAAGTTGCTGAAGAAATATTACATATATTATGTTTTTGGGGCAAAACAGCCTTGCCTACAAGAATTGTTTTTAATAAGGTAAGAGAAGTTCTGCTTTTTTCGATTAATTTTGACAAAAATGGTAACTTTGACCGTAACATTCTGATAATAATGGCAGCTTAGACTTTTTTTTTTGATAAATTTTTCTTTTTTTGAGTCTTTATAAGAAAAAAAAAAACCATGTGCCATGTTATTAGCACATCTTTGTTATGTTCTTTTTTATCCAACAAGAAATCAATCAAAATAATTTGAATTTATGAAAGAAATGGAATTCGTATTTTAACTGTTGTATTCAATATCTTGGAAAAACTCCGGTTAACTCTGTTATCTTCAACAACAATTTTCCATATGATAACATGATAGCTAACCTTTTCGGCATATTAAATTAATAAAAATCACCACTTTGTGCGACAAAAAAACTTAACAATGGGTTATTTGAGTAGTACATTCGGTATTGAATACTTTCTTCAAATAATATTATTTTCTATGCAAATTCTCTAACTACATATTGTGGGAAAAGTGTTAATGATATGATAATGATAATATGATCTGTGCAATATTGATTCGAGACAATCATTCTAGCATATATGTTTAAGCTTCCCCAGGAAGAACCATCAGATTTGCCAAGTTTTTTGGAATAGCCGAAATATTTTATAATATAAATATATCAAGGTGATCAAATATTTTTTGTATAACTAAATATTTCGGTATAAATGAATGATTTCGTTTTTTAATATAAAATTGTTTTGATTCATATTTGCACAAACAAACGAATCATATCCTTAACTGTTAGTCTTATAATTATGTAAATTGCCTAAAGTAATATCAATGTTTCTTTAATTGCCCAATTATCCATCATGTGAAAGGAATAAAAAAATAATGTAAATATTTTACTTCAACGATATTAATTGCCTACAATATTATCGACATCTTTTAATATGATAGTCGAAATTCTAGTTATTTTATTTCTGGGTTTAAAGAGGTAAATGAAGATTGTATTTCTTTAAGAAATTCCATTATTAAAACTGTACAGCTGAGAAGTTGTAATATTTTCCAGATTTTAAGAATCGGATTTCTGATCTATCGTCTCCGAGTCAAAAGACTTTGCTTAAAATATGTAAACATCTTCATATATTGACGTCAGCACATATTTAATCTCGGCTTCAGTTCAATTCTACTGTTTAACCTCCATCGTATAAATAAACCAACAACTGTTCCAACAATTAACAATCAAAAGAACAAGCCAAGATCCAACCTTCCAGTGATATCTGATAATTAAAAAACAAATCTTCCAATGATTCCTGTCTGTGACAGTCACAAAATAAATATTTTCACGACAACAAGATGATGATTATGTAGCTAAAAAATAATTTTATTTTAGATGGATATGAATAAAAAGCTAAATGAATGAGCAAATTAATGCATTCCGAATCAACGAAATATCTATAAAATGATACAATTAAACCTGGAGAATTCTGAACAATAAAGAGACTAAAAGTTTAAATTTAAGAATTAGTCTACCTCAATGGAGAAAAGTGTAGTGAGGATTTAAAAATAAGAACAGAAAAAAAATTATATAAATGTCGTGCATAAGGTGATATTGAAATGTCTTTTAATACTGAAATAAAAAAGATAATAAAAAAATTAAGGTGTAGGAGATTTGATGATGAAAACAAAGCAAAATTTAAAAACAGGTCAAGTACTTGATTCAAGTACTTAAAGTATTTGAATCAAATACTTATATCAAGTATTTAAGCACTTAAAGTACTTAAAGATCAAGTACTTAAAAGAAGTATGAAGAACAAAGTGTTTCAAGAGCGGCGGAGTCAAGAATCTTGAGGAAAATGGCGATAATTTATGTGCAGAGTAGCAAAAGTATTAAGTGATCTTATTACTTCTATGAAATAAATTCCCTCAAGCTCATTTAAAAGAGCAAATGGAAATGTTAAATTGTATTGAAATCAAGGAATCCATCTCATTTTACATATGATATATTGATTTTTCAAACTATTTATTGGGATTTATTATTAATTGCAGGAAGAATAATACATTAGTAGTAAGTGTAGTGAATTATGAAGGGAAATTTTCTGTGCTTAGATCATATGGATGTATCAATAAACAGATGTAGGAAATAATTAAGAATGATATGAAAAAGCGCCATTCTGACAAGAATCACATTTCTTTTATGTGACAAATGATCCGATAATGATTGCAGTTTTCTGTTCAATTTCAAAAATAGCTTCAAATTTGCCGATTTCGTTACAATTGTGTAAATCTAATAAATCAGATTACAAATCGTATTTTCAATCTGAAATTCTCTTTTTTCAAATTTCATTTCTTCGACAAAACTGTTCAACGAAATAAATCGATATTCCATTCGTCAATTTTTTGTAGCTTTGAATCTTCGATTGCAGTCTATTTCAGTTGCATCCAGTTTTTTTATTTCTTTGTTGCAGAACGAATTCTCTCTGTAATTTTTTTTTTTCTTTTTTTTTTTTACAAAATAGAACTTTCAACTTTATTCCATTAAATATACACATATTTAACTGACATAATATGATCACTTCTTCATTTTCCCTCCTTGTCTAATATTATAAAAATATCAGTTAGGCAAATTAGATATTTAGACATTTTCTGCTGATTTGTTGCTCAGTGGTTTTTTAAAATTTGATCTGAGAAAGAAGTTGTGATATTTGACATGTAACTAAATCTTTATAGCCAATCGTCATAACGAGTATCACTTTACTCGTAGGACTCAAAAAAAAAAGCTGAATTTCCGAATAATTCGTGAAAAATTGTGAAGGATAACTTATTTCGTGCATGATTGATTCAAAAATAAGAAATTGCCTTCTCAAAAGGTTGTTTTGAAATCATCTTAGTTATATCGCAGTCCTACATAATAATCTATCATATTTAAAAAATACTGAAAATTGAATAGAAATAAGGAAAAATACGAAAAAGTAACATACAGTCATATCCATCCATCGTATTATAAATATCTGAAATCTGCTGGGATATTCAGTAAATCGGTGGAAACTGTTCGATCCGTTAAATCATTTTTGTTTTCAGAACAGTTTAATATATTTGATGAAAATTTATATTTTGATGGGATTTCTGTGACTCGATTGTGTTGTAAAAATAACTTTGTTTATATACATTTCACTTCTTTTTCAATGAACTTTCAGGATATTTCAGTATAAACTAGGCTGTTTACTTTTCTATAGCATTTTAGATGTATTATGGCTTGATTTGTAATAACCTTAATATGAACTGGTGATTTTTTATATATCAAATTAATTTATACACAGAATTTAAATTTGCAAATGACTGAATAGTATCTGTCAATGTCTGACTTATCGAAGATTAATGACAAGAAGTGAACTTGAAGGGTGAATAATCTGAAATATTCCGTAGAATACTCCATATTTCTACCATTCTAAAATGCTCTTATTGTTTATGGAAACAAGTATAAAATAATTATGATTATGCAGAATGCTTTTTTGCTGCTAGTATTTGGCATCGTTTTTTTGCGCTATAACCTAGCAGAAGAGCTAACTCTACTACGATAAGCTTTTCAATGTTGGCAATGAATTTGCATAAATTAATGGATCATTTTTTCAAATTATTTTTTTGGATGTTGGATCTTTCTTTCAAATAATTGAAGTTCTTACAAACAAAAGTAATTTATTCTTCATTTCTAATTTAACATTTAAAAAAAAATTTGAAAGTATTGACGCAATAACGACGTCAATGATGTAACATATGATATTCATCAGTTTTAGATAAACTCAAATTGATAAATTTTGATTCATCATTTCTAACCTAACATTAAAATTTTAAAGTATTGACGCAATAATGACGTCAATGATATAACATGTGACAAACATCAGTTTCAGAGAAGCTTAGATTGACATGTTTCAAAATAACGACGTCAATGATATGACATATGACATTAATTAGTTTCAAATAAGCACAGATTGAGAAGTTTGAAAATAATGATGTCAATTATATGACATACGACACTCATCAGTTTTAGATAAGCTCAGGTTGAGAAATTACAAATAACGAAAATGATACAACATATGACATTCATCAGTATCAGGTAAGCTCAGTTTGACAAGTTTCAAAATAACAAGGTCAATGATATGACATATAACACTTATCAGTTTCAAGTAAACTCAAGTTGTAAGTTTTGGTTTGAAAAAATTGTTGTATCGCTCTGCTAATAATAATTTGCAATGATTAAATTGACTATTTCATAAATATTTCATTCATTGTCCTTTAATGATGTTAGCAAATATTGATAGCACGTGTTTCTAATTAATTTTCGATGCTTAGAAACATTTCCTCATATCTGGGAAAGGTTGTCAATTTGATAGGATGTAACAACGATTGGTTAACGAGCAGTAATTTCATTGAGATATTGAAAAATGGTAGGAATAAAAAGATCAATTCCAGCTCTTTCTTGTCAAATGTAAAATCTAATCCAGAAATGGCATTAGCAGTGATGTAAACCAATTTTAGTGGAAAAAGATTGGAAGAGCTACGATCAAATTAGATGTCTTTCTTGCCAGTAGAAACAATAAACAATGATTGCTTCAACTCTTCTTTTTTTTTCCATTCTATAATCTACGGCCTATTGTCTTTCGGATTACAACTTTTATCTTTTATCCGGATTACAACTTAATCGATCGATCGATCGATCGATTTATTCATGCAAAAAAATTCCCAGTAAAGATGATTAATTAATTTGGTAAATGTTATTTATCAAGAATTAGGACAATATACAATATAATTGTAACATGAAATACTGGTCATTCTAACAATTAGTCTGAGTGACCAGTGTGGATAACCATTCAGTGATGCCATTTAATCACTTCAGCAAGTAATATATGATTCGATCGTACCAGCCAGAGCATTGTACCAATCATACCATTGACATATCTTAGAATATGCCAGAAAGAGTTATGTCCGTCAGAATATATAGAAATCCTGAACTGATATCCGATTAATGGGTTAGTGGGTAAAATTATCGATTGCTCTCTATTGATCTTATCTAATCTCGAATGTTTTGCCTACCCTCAATGTCAACCATCTCCATTTTCTTCCTAAATTTTATTTTATTTGCCCTCTTCTCTCCATCACGACGTGCCATCGCTTACAAACTATTACTGCATCATCAACATCATCACCATCATCATTATCATTATTATTATTATTATCATCATTATCATCATTACCGTTATTATTATCATCGTCATCACTTAGCTGATTAGCCAAAATACTTAATACGCCAAATCTTTGTCCTCATCTTTTCCTTTGCTTTAAATTCTTTTTTTTTTTTAAAAAGCTCCACAAATTCTTACGCCCTTCGCTGAGAAAAATGGCTGTTTACCGCAAAATTGACTGAAGCATGCTGCCCCCTCCTCCTCGTCTCCTCGTTCCCTTCCATTTACCTCTCACCCCTTCTTTGCTCCCTCTCCACCTGGAGGTATGGCAAACCGAAATCAT
This sequence comes from Onchocerca flexuosa, assembly GCA_002249935.1. NCBI lineage: Eukaryota > Metazoa > Nematoda > Chromadorea > Rhabditida > Onchocercidae > Onchocerca > Onchocerca flexuosa. Next base: position 23,955 of record KZ271524.1, read on the forward strand.
CGATGTAAGTGATTCATGTTACCGAGAGAATAAGAGACATCGAAATGGAAAGTCTCAATAGTTTCGAATTTGTCTGATAGTTCTTTCATCGCCTGTTTGTCGTCGTCGGTTCGGTTTGCACATATATTGTAGCTATGTACCAAATCCATCCCATCGTTCTGTGTATGTATCTTCTCCTCTTCCTCTTCCTCAAATTTCGAAATCCCCGTCTCAAGTTCCTTTTTTTTCCTCCAATCAGTTGTTGATGCTGCCTGATCACCCCTCAATCAGTACCCTTTTCGATCTGAACAGACAACCGACCGACCATCATTTCCATCTCTTCCAGTGATTTTCTAATACCAAAATAAAAAGTAAAAGAATTCGCTCACTGGCTTATCTTACTCACAATCATTAGAATCATTCATCGTTATTCAGATCGAATCTTTTAGGAATATTTCATTAATGTAAAAATCGGGAAGAGTCATTTCGTCTTATTCCAAGAATCCTAGATGTTTCATGTCAAGTAAATTGGTACAATTTTACTGTTTCATAATGTACCCAAAATAGGAGGCCACATCCATTGACTGAGTAATGTAAGATTACGATAGGATTGGGGTTTAATTGATCTCTAAGAGTAATTAGGCTGGGATTATTTTTGTTCAGAATACTTCTCTGGAAAAATAAAAACCTTAAGCAGATGACAAATTTGCAATATTTTTTTTTAAAAGTTATATTAATGGGATTAGAAAAAACATTATGTTGAATAGGAAAGTTAAGAAAGACAAACGAAATTGGGAAAGAAGGAGAAATTTCCATATATTTTAAACCATTAGCTAATGTAAAGCCTATCTAAAGATACGGAATACATTCGAAAGTCTCTGATAAGAATTCATACTTACTAATAAATCATATGGGAAAACTAACAAATAGATTGAGAAATAGGCAAAAATGATTGAAGAATTGAGAAAGGAGTGAATTGGTATAAAGCACAGTGTTATCGGGAAATTTTCTCTGTTGTTCTAATTAGCGTAAACAATCTGATCTATAATTTCGTTCATTCGTATCTTAGAAAAGATAACGAAAGATACCAGAAATCTTCTATCGTTCATCACCCAGATGCCGAAATATCACTCAATACCCAGTATCATTTATCAGCGCTGGATATCGTTTATCACTGCTAAGAAACTTATCACATAGATGTGAATGGTGCTATAGTAAGGATATTACCCTAGTATAGGATATCTTGGTCTAGTGATGTTACTAAGGTCTCTTTTATCAAAACTTTCCAGCTTTAAATTTCATATTCGTTCTGTTTTAGTAGGCTAACAATTGTTGCAGCGATAAGTATGGACATTTTTTGTGTTTAATTAGACGAAAAAAGTAGCTTTTGGGAGGAAATGGTAAATAGACACATTTCATTGCTAGAATTTATATATTTTAGGAATGATATCTTATCTGGAAGAGACGATGAAGATTGATGCAAATTGTTCGAAATAGTATAGGGAAAGAATATCGATAAGGAAAATTACTGTCGGTATGGGAGGAATTGAGATGGCCGAAAAAGGTGTTCTAATTGAGGAGACAATAGAAAGCGATAGGAATTGTGAGAAGCAGCATTATGATGGATTAAGAATATTAAGGCTATTATGGCGAAATGTAGCAGAGCTAGGGAGAAAAGTCGATGATTTCTTTTTATTAGATTCAATCTCTTAGCTTTGACCATATTTTGTTCATACTAGATAAAGCTAGCGTATTACTTGTCTATGCATATGTGAAATCCATTGGTACATTTTGTTGCGTGAAGCCGTTTAATAGGGATTTAAATGGTTTAAGAGTTGTTATTTCGTTTTTTCTTTTCGGAATTCAGAGTAAAGTCGTTGTTAACAGGTCTATTATAATAGAAAAAATTATAATAGGATTAATATGTGATCAACTATTGTTTAAATTGAAGTACTTGAATGTTCCATTATTTTATTTCGTCATAATTATTGTTATTATATATTTCATTCTATGACAAAATTTTTTTTTTTTTCCTAGCAAAATTATTGAAATTAATCCTTGAGTTAATCCGTAATCACTTAATTACTTAATTCATTATGTGAAGGAGATCGAATGGTAACCATGTGTTGGCTTGATTTCATGTTAACTAATTAGGACTTTAGTCAACAGTTTGTTTACGGAATAAATTTATTCAAGGAGAGTGCACCACAGACAGCAAGTCTGGTTAAAATGAAATGCATCACAGTGCAGTAACGGAAATCTACAAAATAAGCTGAAGAAATGGCGAATATAACATCAACCTTAGACGATCAACAGGAGCGCCATTATATTGGTAATCTTCTATGTGATGATGATGTTTTTGGACAGACAAATGGTCATGCTACTGGTATGTTATTATTTGGATTAGTGCTATTAATAATAAATTGCCAAAATTTGAAAAATTTTAAATCTCTTAAGGTTTGGAAATATTCAAATTTCCGTTGCTACTTGACTTATAATTTATTTACTTTTGCAAAGCTTCTCTTCAATAATTTTTAACCTTTTTTTGACTACAAAAAACTATCTCGGATCCCAAAAAGTATACTACAAAGTGAAATTATTTTTGATAATATCGTTTGCTCTCTTTCGAAGCAATTATGTCTCGTAATTTCCAAGTTATAATTGATTTGCTTGTTTTTTGATTATTTTAAATTTTCAGAAACGAGTGGAAGCGGTAATATACCATCCGGGAATGTGTTACCAGGTTCAGGTCCAATTGGTCCAACTCCAAATCGTATTTTCTGGCCAGAACCACCGCCACCATATAGTCTGTGTTCCATTGCTTCACCACAATGGACATCAATTGCTCGTCAAACTCCGGGATTAATGGCTCCACCACCAGTTGCTGTACCTTACAAACAAACACCCACTGCAACAGCTGTAACTCGCACTGATTTTTACCGATCGTCTTGTGGAGGAGTTCATTTTTTTACTATTTTGAGATCGCTAGTTTTACAAATTGATTTTTATTTGGAATGGATTTATCGTTAAGGTCAAGCTAGGTCTTGCGGCATATTTATTTGCTTTTAGAAAAATAAACATTCTTGTTGCTTAAGTTTTCAAATGAATTTTTAAGCACGACGAATGGCATAAGGTATCAGGTGCAACCGTGGATGCATACATGTCAAATGGAATGCCGTATTCCTCACATCGGACAATGTCGGTATGTTTGCTTGTAATTTTTTTTACTGTCTTAATTTTTCAATGAATATATACGATGATAGTTTCAGATCTCTCTGTTTTATCAATTACTGTGTTGAGTTTTGCTGATTTTTGTTTCCCGAATTCAATTAAAAAACCAGTGTGAAGACTAAAATTATAATTCTTTTTTCAGGTTTTGAAATCGGTTATGCCACCCAGCAATACCTTAGATACAATGCAACAGCATCATTATCAAAACATGTATCGTCACCATCAGCATCATCTTGGGAGTTCTTCAGTTGATCCGCGAATTTTCACAGCTCCTCCACCGCATATTTATTCTAATGTCGGTGGAAATGGCCTAGTGCATATAGATCCATACGTGCCACAAAATCTTCCACCGGAAAGAATTAAAAAATCGACAACTAATCCGGTGCAAATGCAAGTTTTTCATTTGTTCTCTTGTATATGATTTGTATAGTCTCAATTCTATAATATAGACTTCTATGTCACTCACCATTATAGATGTAAAAAAAGTTCTCTGATAAACATAATTTTCTGGCATCTTAAATTTATCGACAAATAATCTAGAGTGACACCATAACTGATTCCTGAAATTTCGGCTTTGTTTTTATTTCAGTCATATTATATTTTCTCAAATTGAGGAATCTACGTTTTAGTGAAGATGTTTCTTCAAGCATATTTGTGCCTGAAGTAACCACAGGTGTTACTATGCCACGAAGTAAAAGTTATCGCGACGCAGCTTCCAAGAAAGAGCACGTCATGTCAAGTTCATCGCTTTCCTCCTTAATATCAAACCCACCGTCGTCGATTCCTCATACATCATTCATTTTTTCAGGTATTAAGGTGTTTTAATATCGCTTGAACAAGTTTAAAAAGCTGCAAAGTGTTATTGACGTATTTTTCGAGAAATTAATCAGCATATAGTTGCATTTTCACTAGAGAATATTGCAATAAGCGAAATGAAAGATTATTATGGAATGGTAAAACAAATTTCGCGAATGTTTAAAGAATAATCAAATGTTAGAATAATCGATCTTTCTTGATGAATGAGTTAGATTAATAAATCGTTGTTGATCAAATTATGTGGTTAATTTAGAAAAGAAAGATGGTGATAATCCAACTTCAAAAAATGTAATATCAACACACCATATCAGTAGTAATTGCCGATCGATTGATGAAACTCTAGGTATACCACTATCTTGTACCATGAATGATGTTTACACCGAGCAGAATGAAGGAGCTATCCATCTGAAAAGCAACGTCGTTGCAAAGAAAGGTAAAATTATTTTAACGAGAGAAATTAAATGTTTTTGAAGAATAATTTAAATTTATTAACAGGTTGTGGTTATGGAAAAAAAAAAGCTGACTACGAATTCCAAAAAATCATTCATAAAAAAAACAAAGGTATCAAAAACAACAAAAATGATCAAGTAATCACTGGTGAAGATGGTAAGTTTCTTCATGAATGCGATAATATTACTGATATAATCTTTGATATCAGTTAGTTTATTATTAATGATTTTCTGATAAATGACTAGTTTGAGTGCGAAACCTCATTTCAATTTTCAATACATTATAATGTGCGTCCTAAAATATAGGGAAGTTTTTTTTTATACTTTAATCATGGATTAGACGCTAGGCGGAAAAATGCAATATGAATTCCTAGTAAATAATTTTGAAGGATTTGTATACTTCGTTTGTCTCTGTTTAAATAAGATTTACTGGATTCAAATTGATAAATTTTTGTATTTTTGTTCCCGAATATTATTTTTCATAAGCCATTTATGAATCAGCGATAACTATCTTATAGAAAATTAAATACATCAGCTTAATTCAATCGTCATAGGGTTAGCCAGTAATCAAGCTGTGGATGCTTCCAGTCGTTTTAATGTTTTACAATCTCTTGGGACGCAGGCACCAAATACGATTCCACGTCGCGTTACACGTCGATCATTATCTTCAGTAGTTGTTCATCATGAACCATCAGCGGATGTAGCTGCATCGAAACCAAAAGTTCGCGATGTTTCACTGGGTGTGTTTTTTTATAGCATCACTTTTACTGTTTTTTGTAATATAGACATAACTTTCAGTATTGCTTAATTAGTTCTGATTGTCATCCTTATTCTGGATTTAAGTGCATTCTGGACTGTCATTTTTTTCTCTATCGAAGAAATTGGTGGAAGTTTAAATAACAATTAGTAAAGTTTTCTTGATATTTAATGAAGAGTTTAGACTAGGTTTTAACTTTTCGTTTTTTTAATGAATGGTGAATTATTGCTGTTTACATTGAGCACCGCTATTATTATTAGTTTTCGTTTTTTGCTTATTTCATAAATTTTAAATTTAGATTTTAAACTTTTATAATATTTTCTGAAACAGTATGAATGGATATTTAGGCTGTATTACATTTTTCTGCTCATATGACTAGTATTTATTTACAGAAAACATAAGAAAAGCTGGTGAGAATGGCAACATATTGATTGAGGATAAAACCAAGGATTTTGATCAAAATGGAATCAAGTTTTCAAACTTCTCTTCAGCTCAACGTAATGGTATGTATTTTTTTATTTCCTTTACAAGATCTTGCTGATTTTTTTCTTTTTTTCATTTTTCATGCTAAAAATATGTATTAATCCGTGTTGTATTGATTTTTTTAAAATATATTCATCGAAAGTCATCTCATGATTCATCATGACTGTATTTTGAATACCGTTCGTGTAGAATTCCTTAGGAAAGTTTGGTGATCTTGATCTTTTCAAAACAATGTTGAATGGATTGTGTGAAAGAATCATTGCTATATAGGTATACTTCTGCATTTTAAAAATTGGTTCGTAATTGCCCATATCATTGCATCTATTACAAAAAATAAATTTACTATAGAAGTTTTAGTCTACAAAGCTCTCATGAGATAAAGTTTGCATGATAAATCTCTAAATTGTTGCGCAGAACGTTTATATTTTGTTAATTTATTTTCTATTAGAATTTAAATGGGAATTTTTTCACAGTTTTCAAAAAAGCGATTGGTGCTCGTCGTGAATTGAGTGCAAATGCATCGAATGATTCTGCGAGATGTGGCCGAAAACAACGGAATTCTGTTAAAAAACGTCAGAGTGATGTAGCAGATTATATAAGTATGTTTTAAATTTTTTCACCCATATCTGTCCTTTATTTTGGAATTTCGATTTTGCATCGAAATACTTTTGCTGTTTCTTTTATTTCATTGTATGATTTTTGTATTTTTCTTAAATAATATTTTAGCTATTATGGTAACTCTTGTATTTTCCATCATCAAACATGCTCTCCAATGGATTATAGATCTTTTATGGGATATATCATTGCAACTTTGGGCTATCACCCTATATACGTACGTACTAGTTTATTAATAAAAAGTCTGATTGTAATTCTCAAAAGGAATTAAATAAATTAGCAAATGGAGTGATGAGGTGATCAATCCAATTATTTGCTAATTTATTGATCAGTGTGATAGCTGCGGAAAAAATTTCTTTTTTTCAAATTTTATAAATTGTTATTAACATGAAATTTGTTTTGAAGAATTGTGGTTGGTTACACTAGTATTCTTTTCAACTGCCAACGATGCTGGTATTCCACATTAGATGCGCAGAGGTAATTTTTTGTGCCCGGCTTTGTTTATATTTTACTGTTTTGCTTGAAATTTCTTTCATTCATCTTAATTAATCTCTAGCGATGATTCTAGCTATCGATTGATTAAAACTGGCTGATTTTGAGTTTATTGAATGATATAATAAGAATATCCAGAAGTTTCATATTTTGACTTCATATTTTTACTTTATACTTTAGAAAAAATAAAATAAAGTATTCGGAAACATAGAAATCTTTCGAGTACATGATTAGTATTGTGTATATTTAAATTCTAATGCTAATTTTTAAATTTAAAACCGAGCTTCTTGATTAGTCACAAATTTGTATTACTTGATTTTTAAACAGAAAATGTTGGGAAAATATTCGGTTATTCAATATAAAAAGAATGTGGACAAATGAGAAAAAAGCTATTGAGTGGGGTCTAAGTGAAAATATTCAGTTGCCGATAACAGGTGAATTTTAAATCATAATTTTATTTTTTAAAAAAAAATCATGATTGCTTCCTCGACTACTTTTTTTTTTTACATTTATTTTCATTTTTTTTTTCGTCGTTTTGCTTTTCTTATTCTAACCTAATGGTTTAGATTTGGTTGGTTTTTCAATCTTAGAATTTTCTGAAAATCTGGAGGGCTTATTTCTTGTATGCTATATCGTTAACTGTCTTAAAAATTTGGTATTATTGAAGAATTTTCTCTTTCTCCGAAATATTATCTCCATTTTTTCCATTTACGTTGTTTAATAATTAGTTTAAGGAGAAGAAGCAATGGAACGAATTTTGAAATGTCGTGGACGTGATGCTTATATAGTACTGGGTTTAAGGGCCGACTGTAAGGATGATGATATTAAGCGATATTTTAAAAAACAAGCTGTTCTGGTGCATCCTGATAAGGTTTTATTTTTCATTCTCATTTTTTTACCTGCGTTTTGACAAATATTTTTATAGCTTTATTTTCTATTAAATTTATTAAACTTGATTTGATTGTTAAATTTGACTTCAGTTGAAATGCAGAGATATGTTTCACTGACAATTATAAAAAATGTTATTGAATTTCATAGTTTTGAGAAAGATCTATTTTTGTATTAGAAATAATTGGAAAAAGAATTTTACGGAATTGTATTTATTAGGATAATTTTATAGAACCATTTAAGTGGAGCAGATGAAGCTTTCAAGATTCTTTCGAGGGCTTTTGATGCGATTGGTACACCAGATGTTCGGAACAAATATAATATCGCCAATTTACATAAAAATCCACTGGTAGAGATGTGTTATTGTTTTGAAATTTTTACTGCTAGTAATTGATGCGACATTTCTTTTCTTTTTTTTATTAAGAGGTAATCTTCTGTAATTGTCATCATCTATGCTATAGCTATATAAAAAGTAGTTCTAAGCATTTTTAACTTAAGTAGAGGAAGAAAAACTTGTCTTAATTTACTAGTTGTTTCGAGACAAGCAAAAATTTTTGCCTTTCTGAAGTTAATCGCGCAATGCAATGAGATATGAAGTGGAAGTTTAATGTCTCAAAGTGCATCATTTTTCAATAAATAGAAATTTTTAAACATAGTTATTGAATTCAGAAGTTTAAACGTTGTTTCTTTATAATTATCTTTTAAATTTTCTAATGTTTTATAGCACAAAGAAATGGAAGAATTATGGGAACGCTTGCGCGAAAAGATGAACGAAGCACGAAATGCGATGTATTGCGATTGTGGTAGTAAACATACGCGTATACCAGTAGAAAATATTCGTGCTTCAGAAGCCCGTTACTGTAAAAAGTGCAAACTTCGTCATCCCGCTAAACATGTATGATCTTCTAAACCTCTTCATTGATGTATGCCTCGCACAACTAATGGGTAAATTGAAGTTTGGCTCTAATATATGGTTGTACTTGGAAGTATAATTGCATTCATCAAAGAAAGTAGTATAAATTTTTGAATAATCTGACAGTTTTACTCTTCATTATCCGTATCTTTTTTTGATTTTTAATCGATGCATTTGTTTTTGATACATGATGGAAGGACTATATTTATAGTACTATAATTTCAGAACGATATCTGGGCAGAAACTCGTTTCGGCTTTATTTGGATCTATTATGCATGTTTGGATGGTGTCGTCTATGATATTACGCAGTGGGCTACGTGTTCGGTGCTAATTCTTTTTTTTTTTTCTTTTTTTCTTTAAATTACAAAATGTTAAATAAAAATTTTTTAAAGGATTTAAATAAATTATTCTGGTTCAACTATTTTTCTGTAATAATTGTCATGATTAAAATAGAGCAGAGGATTTTTTTTATAAGAAGATAGCTGTAATTTTCATTGCTGTGATAACTGAATATTAATTTTAATGATTGTAAATGGCATGTTTTGTTGATTTTTATGACATTCTTTTTTAGAGTAATCACTTAAAACATATGAAAGCTAATAGTCATATGGTACAATATCGTTTAGTGACAACAGCTGGACCATCGGTAAACAAAAATCCATTGAAACAGACTAGAACTGGGTATATTTCTTTCAAGTAATTTTCGATTTATTATTTGTTCAAGATAAAGAGCATAAGGCGTTAGTCAGCATTCAAATATAACAACAAGATATAAATTATTTTGTAGGCTTTGATGAGAATGAGGAACAGGACATTATGCTAAATAGTTGAATTAAGGTAAAAAAAAAAATAGTGTTGGGAGAAAGGTAGCAATAATTAATTTTCAAGTGTCATAATAAGGAACAAAAGATGACTCTAATATTCGCTACTTATTCTGTTATGAAATGAAGTTATTCTGCTATGAAATGAAACCAGAAAAAATGACCACATGTCATGCAGTCGCACTTCATTAACATGGAAATTGTCGCATCTTTCAGCTTTTTATTTATGATGCATTTTATTCATCTTCCATTTCTTTCTTAATTACAGACAGGATAGGCATGAGTATGATGATTTATGTTGTTACAATCGAAGAGGACTGGATGATGATGCATGTACTTGTTCGGTATCGCTTGGTTATGGTGCTCCTGCTGCAACATCACAACAAGCATTCTATCGTCCGCCGGATAGAAATCCGTTTAACGGTGATCGACCGCGTCGTGCTGGAAGACGCCGAAAGCAGCGTTGAAGCGAATAATAATCAATAACCATTTAATTTAGAAATTCAATTTAATGGGACTGTATTGTTCTATGATGGATTTTCCTTTTATAAAATTTTTCTTAGCGATTATGCAGTTTAATTCTTTATAAATTAACTTCATAAATTTGTTTTTTAGTAACGAACGAAGCTTACAGATCTCAAGCTTATTCGTAAAATCATCGAAAAGGCAGTAAAGAGAAATCCGGAAAAAATTCCCGAAATCTATTGCTTGAAGTGGATTTTTTTTTTTCATTTCGCAAGAGAAAAATCTCCTTAACGTTTCTGAAGAAGACTATATGAAAGCATTTTAAAAATTTTGGTCGTATTAATTAGCAAAACTCTCTGGTGTTCTATTTTTTAAAAACATCTAACATGAAGTTTGGTCAATGCTCTACCTCCTTTTGGCTTGAATTATTTTTGTAAATTGAAACCCAGTATTACCTCACCTCGTATACCTTTTTGGAGTGTTTAAGAAATTTGACATTCACATATTCTCTCGTTTCTAATATATCTTAAAATTCAGCAAGCTTTGAAAATGAATTTAGCAAAATATGAAAATTGTGAGAAACATCACTGCGAATGATGTATTTTTAAGAACTTTGTATTCGATCATTTCTGCAAAATGCCTTTGTTTTTTTTTGTACTAATTTCAAAAGAATTGACTCTTTTGTTATATTGTTTAATATCTCTGAATAAAACTAATTCTTTTGAATGCAGAAAAAATGTAGGAGTTGGAATAATGAAAAAAAAATATATATATATATGATTTACAAGGAAAAAAAAAATCAACAAATCCATGATTTTAGGATATAGAGGAAGAGGACTGCATGCCGAGGGAAGGATTTGTAAATGGTTTTTTATTAGGGATTAGATTGATACGGATAATTTTGTTGGTTAGTGAAGTTTTTGCTGTGATGAATTTTATTCCTAGCAGCTGTGTTACACAATGAATTAATGAATACCGATAATAATTCGAACTTCTTTTTGTTGGTAGGAAAGTTATTTGCGAGTTATTGGTGTTGGGGATTGATAAAGTTTGATGAAGTTCGGGAAGCGCAGCTCGTCAATTCCGATTAGAGCAAAGGATTGAATGAATGAATTCCTTCAGATAAGAACCATTTTTATATGAAGTTTTTTACTACATGTGAACTCTAATAATAATTTATAATATATTCGCATAGCCAAAAAAACTTGGTTACTCTATGTCACCATAGACAACACAATTTACGCAACAAGTTAATTATTGCACAAATAGAGTCAATTTACAACTTGTTGACTTTAAGATAAAGTATACTGTAATTTACAACATTTAGCATAGTGAAAAGGGCGTTGTTTTTATCAAGATATTTCTATAATACAAAGATTTTTGATCATTTCGTCATATTTATATTCCAAAAAATATTTCAGTTTTTTTCTGACAACAGTTTGCAGAATAAGCGTTACAAAGAATTATAAAAATAAAATAAGAAGCATTCAGATGACTGAAAATTGTTCATTTATACTCAAATAGAATTAATTATACATCTGTTGAAATAATTGTATCAAAATAACTGAATGACATATAATTAATTTGTATAATTTGGTTATTCAAAGAATTTTCCTCTTAAATTTCAAAGTTAAATTTAACTGAAATTCAGAATTTAGTGAAATTGAAATTGAGTGAATTTTGCAGTTATGTTTATTCTAAAAATTATTTTTAATTTTTCGAATAAATTATATCAAATTCAAATCTGCATTTTGCATATAATCCGATAAAACTACCGAAGCCATTAAGCGGAATTATTTATCGTTCATTTGTTTGATTTTTATCATTTATGTGAATGATTCTTTATGCTCTCTAATACTAATATGAAAGAAAATAGAGCATTAAAATAACGGCAAACATGATAATCTGATTGCTTTTTTTTTCAGTTAAAGTATTCATTTCTTTTGCTATTACTTAAACGTAAACAAGTCTGATCCAATGTAAATTTTATAAATATTATTGAATCATATGGCATTCCTTCGAAGAATGGCGAATAGTTGATATTAGATTACTTTTTTCTTCAATGGTATCTCATTTAGAATTCTTAGCAATTTATTATTTAATTGCAATATAATAGTACTCATTTCTACGGTTCCAACCATATGCATATTGTTCCATTTAGTTTCCAACTATTTTAGTTTAAATAATTTAATTGTTTTTCAGTAATAAATTTTTATGGAAAGTGTGGATATTATTCAATCTTTTTTTAGAATAAATACAATAACAAAAGATTACATAGTACTTAAAAGTTGTGATAGTAGATATTGTGCCATTAACTTCCTTGAATTCTGAAATTACTTTGAAGTTAGGTCAAAGGACAGAATAAAAGAAAAATTTAGCATTACAATTATTTTATAATAACCATGAACATCTATTCATTTTCTTTTTTAACTATCATATCAGCCATCCTTTGTTGCTTCTTTATTGTTCCCTTTTACTTTACAATATTATCTCTCTCAGTCCCTATTCTCGATATTTTAGAAATGCATGTTTTTGAAATCCAAAAAAATTTATGATAAATTATAGAAAACTAAAATAACAAAATGGCTTGAATAAATATCATTTCTATTTGATATATTTGAGTAACTGCTAAAATTCGTCCTTAAAATTGAAATATTTACACTTAATTTTCAAATTAAATCATTTGACTAATAAGAATCCAAGATTTTTTTCCAAAGATGAAAAATAGACTAGTAGAATCAAATCATTTCACTTCTATCACTAAGATAATTACTTATCGATGATTCACAGCAACAATCAATCTCGGTAGCAATGAAAC